>JAAGNO010021119.1:20219-34159 GCA_033439905.1 Ceryle rudis | reverse complement strand
GGGTGGCTGGAATTTGGGAAACCAACCAAAACATGCTAAAAAAAAGTGGGGAAAAATTCCAAACTTTTTTTTTTTTTTTTTTTTTTTTTTTTGGTGAGGGTAAGATTTGCAGTCAGATACTGTTACATTTCTGGGCTTTCTTACTGAAAGCGGAGAAAGTGAAAGAGCTGTTTTACAAGAGGTCTCAACATTATTGACAGCATGGTGGGAATCGTGCAGGCTAGTGAGTGTGTGAGAACTCATTTTGTCTGTAAGACTGTCTTATAATGTATAGGTGTTGTGGGGACTACAGTCTCTGTTCACTGAATAGTTGATTTATTTTATTGAGAGTGGAATAGCTTCATCAGTAAAGATCGAGGTATCTACAGAATACCCTGTAGGTCAAAAATTCCTGAACTTGCTGGCTGTACAATACTATTGTAGACAGAGAATTGTGCTTTTATAATGGCAACTTTTAACTGCAGCAGCCATGAGTTTTGTGCTGGACTGCACATGTATGCTAGAGGTGATGTGCTTCCAGCTTTCCTGGCTCTTCTGTGGAGATGACAGCTGTGAGCTCTTTGCCAGGCTACGTGGGTAAGGAGATGCTACTTACTACTTCAGGTGATAGGATCGTTTGGGAGCTTTTCAGGTGGGTTTGGTGATTACAGCAATTTCTGGAATGCTGGAAGGTCCAAGTTCAAATTATGACTGTAAATTAGGCATCCTCTAAGCTGTTAAATTGATATCCTCTATTAGGACAAAAGAGCATAGGGGAAGACAAAAGCACCAGCGACACCTTTATTTATGCAATTTGAACCATTCTGTGTTGACTGAAGCTATTCACCCAGTCCAGCAGTAAAAAGCATTAGTAATTTTGTCTGACTTTGGTTCCAATTCTGCTTGGAAGTTGTTTCTGCCCTTTGGGTTACAGGCTTCTGACTGTATGATTATGTTGCAGTGAAGTAACAAGTTTCTGCCTGTCAGTTAATTGTGATGAGTATGTGATCTTAACTGCCCATCTGAATTGTGAGGTAAAACTTAAATATAGAGGTTTGAACTAGCACGTTGCACTTAGCAATTGTGGCAAGCTAGGAAAGAACACTTGCGAGTCAATTAGTTTGGCTCTGGCAATGGATATTAACTTCAACAGGTTGCGTAATTTGATCGCATTTTCATTGTGTAGCCCATTCTCTTAGTCCTATTCTTTGTACCTATATTTTGAACACAAGTTTACCAGTAAATGTGCCTCTTAAAAATTCTCATTTTCCTGCAGGAACAAAGGCTTTTTTTTTTTTTTTTTTTATATTGACCAAACACGTTTGCTGCTTTATTTTTGTACAGCTGCAGGTATTACCAACCAAGTAGGTGGGGTTTGATGGTTGTATAGTATAGTGTGTTTTGTCTGAGGAAATTAAGTTCAAACTGTATCCTGGAAGAATAGTTAGAATCCATGTACTGTTAGGTGTATATGTTTTTTAAAATCAATGGTACAGTGTAAGTAAATCATAAAAGCTAACTTTATAATGTTGTAAAACTTTGTTATGTTTTTAAGAAAACAAGTAAACATTTTTCTAAAACCCCTTCCCAAAATGCCAACCCCCCCCCCAACCAAAGCCAAACAAAACAAAAAATAAAACAACTCACCACCAAAACAAACTCATACATCCACCATGATTTATACAGGTTTTAATCATTGTGATGTTTTAATTCAGAGGATAGGTGTTTTGTTTTCTTAGTCTGAAAAACTTGATGGATATTTTACTGGTTATAAAAGTTAGAAATAGAAATTGCCTCACAGTCTTGCTGCTGGAAGTAGAATAAAGTCAAGTTTCCTATTTTGTAATCTTATATTTGTATTGAGCAATGCAGTATATTCACATAATCGTGTGTCTCAGGTTGATAATAGTTAATCTGTACCACTGAAACAACTGATATCCCACTTGTGTGCCTGGATCACAAACAGGATAGATATTTTGTGGACTGTTTCTTTAAAAATAAAGCTGGAGCTTTCTTCTTTACTGTCTATCCATATCCAGTGAACTGAAGAGTTGTATTTTTGATCTAGTGTAGCTATTTTATGCTAATGGGCAAGACTTCATTTTGCATGTTCTATTACAATCTGTTGCTCCCTGTTCTTTCCCTCCCCGGGTCCTATAAATAGAGGTTAGCAGGATATCCTTTGCAGTGGTTCTTCAGCAGCTACTGAAACTCACAAACCCCAGTTAGATTCCCTCTGTTGTATGGCAAAGCATCAAGGACGCAACTTCCAATATCTGCGGTCGGACAAAAGGTTAACATTGTCTGTTGTGCATTTTTGCCACCCTTTGTCTCTTTAAGAAAGCAGTGAAAGCTGCTATCCGTTGTAGCTGCCTAAAATGATTCCCATATTCCAGTAGGTGCAGTAAGCTGTATTTTTAAGTCAGTCAGTGTTGGCTCCCACATGTCCTGGAAGAGTGCTTAACCGGCAGTTCAAATGCTATTTGGTTGGGGTAGAGGGAGAGAAAGATAAGAGAGTGCTACTGGTGTTTCACAGTGAACTTAGTATTTTTTTTTTCTTTTTTTTGTAATTGTGAGACCGAGGCAAATTGTTGCAGAAGTAATGTGCAGCTCTTTTAGCATGGAATTTGCTTTGTTGCTTTTATGACTATATCACGGTAATTGAAAGGTCATCATCTCTGTGATCCTTGAAAGAGCTGTGTCTGTTGCTTCTGAACTGAACTGTTTCCAGTAATATTGAAAGCTGTGTCATTGTAGCAGAGTTTCTTGATAAGAGAAGAAATGAGATGAACAGCTTTTCAGGAGACGTGCTGGACTTACGAGCACAGCACTGATCCTAAGAGGCGCATAAGTTTCAGAAACATTTGTGTAGAAACCAAAATTCTATTATGTGTACTTTTAGGTCATTTTCATATGAGCGTCTTTTGTAAAGGTGTTTCTCCCAGGTGATTCAGAATTTGTGAATGGCCTTTCTAGGCCAGAGAAATAGCTTAGTTGCTGAAGTACTACTTAGTTTCATTGCCTGGGGTTCATATCTGGTCAAATTTAAATCTGCTTTATTTTCTAAAGAATGTAGCCTGACAGCCATGAATTTTATGGTCATCTCTTGCCTTCAGCAGCACCTAATACTTGGTATGCTTCACAGCTGATGGTCAAGAATTTAAAACTTACATTGATCCTCTGAGACATAGCTTAGCGACAGTTTAGTAGACATCATATTTCTCCTTTTCTTAGTAGGTCAAGAAAGAATGGGGACCTAAAGGGGAAATGAAGCAATGAGTTCTATAGGAGAAGGAAAATGTATGCGGCTAACAGATTTTCTTCGGACCCTTGCGTATTTTTTAAAGCTTCTGACTTTTTATAAAGATCTCATCATGCATTGATAGTAGTGCTGTTTTGTTAACAAAATAGTATGGTATTTGTGCTTGTTAGTCATATCTTCCATAGTCTTCTGTTCATGTGCCTACAGGAAAAAAAAAATAACTACAACTATACTATATGCCTCTTAAGTGGCTTGTAGTTTGGCTGTATTTGGTAAATGCATAGGTAAAATACATTCCAAAGAATAATGAATGAAAGTACAGAGTACTGACTGTGTCGTATGTGTGTATGCAGCCCATGTAGGGAAATGTTCTCGAACACAGAAGACTTGATGAAATTGTTGAGAGTGTGTTAGATCGCTCTGTGAAAATTGGAGAAGGGAAGATGTAATGAGCATATCAATGACCTGAGTGCTCGATATCTGCTAATCACTAAACACTGTTTCTTTCAGTAGATCACACTTCTGTCTGTGCTGCTTCTTTTCTGTGTGTTTTATTTATTAAGTATATAAAACAGAACCATACTTCTTTATTTATAAATAAAGATAACTTTTTTATGGCAAAGATATTTCATCAAGAGAGAAAAGCCAAGGAAGTCAGTTCAAGTCTTACAAGGTAGTTTTACTTTCCCACTATATTACATCATGCTTAGAACAGATAAATACAGTTGAAGATATACGTCAAGCTCAATACACCCCAAAGGATATAAGTCTGATCTAATGCGTAAGTCTCACTGGATGATACTGTCTCACTTCTTACTAATTCCAGGTTTGGAAAGTGTATGAGCTGCCTTTTTTCTCTGACCATGTTTCTTAAGTTTTTCCCTTGGCACCGCTGTTCCTTCTGTACTGGTCTGCATGCATTGCGGTCTGGTTTTGCTTTTCTTGTAATGAATTCAGTAACAAAGTGAAGCTGATAGTATTCCTACATTTCAACTTGCTCTTGTTCTGCAGACATGCTGTGCTCAGGCATGCCGTCTTTAAGAATTCTAAGGTAAGGCTGCGGGTAAATTTTGAACTGATAGTTCTCTCAGGTTTCCGTGTAAAATAGACCCTCAAAGGGCATTCATTGTAGAGTGGCAGAAATTAATAATTTGCTGCTTGAAAGGCTGAAAACCTAAGGCCATCATCCTTCCCATTCCTTCTCCTGTTACCCACCTCTTCTAGTACACCTCACCCAGAGCTTATGAACTGGAGCAGGCTCTACCATTTGAGTTGGAAGGCCACCTATGTTGACTCCTGCCACATGTTTTCTATAGTACTTCTGTACATTTAATTTTAATTTGGGGTGATTACTAGCTTGTTCCTTAAATAGCAGGTGATATGGTTAGTTTCCTTTTTGCTATCTGCTCTTGTTTAATAACTGACTCATCTTTGTTATTTAATAGCATTTACTAGCATGAAAATGAGCTGGTGATTTTTCTGCCTTTGAGGTTCTTGGCTTTTTAGGTATCTTATCCTATATGCTTCTGTACTATTGTGAAAAGTACATGGAAGTATTTTTGATTCAATATTTTGTATTGTGGCTTGAGTTCAGTAGATTCTTTACACATATCATCTCCACTTTTTTGAAGTACCTGGGTTGATATGTAGCAACAAAGAAATTATTCTTTTTAAAAATGTGGTGCTTTTAAAAATGTGCAGCTACAGTGTACAGGTTTTTAAATAAAGGGAGGGAGGTTTGAGAAATGTTTGGAAATTCTTAAATTGTTTCTTAAACTAGAGCTTGTGTAAACAGTGTGATTTTTTTTTTTTTTTTTTCATACTACTTTCAACAGGTGAGACTGTTACAACAGAAATAGGGAAGTGTCTAACCCTTTCTACTAGGTTTTCTACATTAATTTTTCTGTATGTATGAAAGAATCCATGCAGACAACAGGAGAGAATTTTTCTTAAACCTATGTAATTATCAAAACTGAATAAAGATACAAGTTTTGAATAGTCCTTGGATTAATTAGTTCTTACATGAAAATAAACTTACACTTTGTTTCTTTTCCCCTCCTGTCTCTTGCCCTATGGTATCCCCTGTCCTAGTGAACAGTATACCTACCCTGTCTGGTTTTCATTGCCAAATGAATGGGTTGGAGACAGTGGGCAGTAGAAATAGAGGCAGAGTGAAATTCCTGCCTTTTTCTTTAGCCAGTGGCCTGACTACATGGAGGAGGAAGGTAGGGAACAACTATGAGCTGTTTTTTTCTTCAAACATCCAGTTATGACAGTAAAATCAGCAAGTCATTTCTAGCTGTTCAGGCTTTACGTGGCAGAGCATTTCAAGGACAGGCTTCTGTTTTGAGGCAGTATATTGGAAATGCTTTCAAGCTGCGAATTATTGTTACCTTTGTTAAATCCATCACATTTTTTTAATTTATTTTTTTAAAAAGTGTGATTTTTTTAATTTAGGTTGTTTCTTGAGCTGATCATGGTGCCCTGTGATGTATTTAGATGTATTATTGGAAAGTTTTTCCTCTGAAAATAGTTTTGTTTTGTTTTTTTCATATATTGGTTTGGGAACTGTGTATGAAGGAAGATCCAAGTGTAACTGAAGTTAGGCAAATGTAAAGTACAGACATCTTACTGAGAAGTTTCCTCTTTTTTCAGTCAAAATTCATGTGGAACTAGTAAGGTTGTTAAATATAAATTTAAAACATGGTTTTGACACCTGCAACTATGATACTGAAAATTAAAAGAAAAAACAGCTTTAAAATAGTCATTTGGTACTGTAAAATCTTAAAAATCTTAGGAAAATTTTAAAAGGCAACAAAGTTCCAAGAGATATCAGTGGGGGGTTGTGTACAAAGAGAGGGCAGATTACATATATATGTGCATACATATTTATATATTAAAATATTTGCATCTCAGTTTGATGCGAGTTTCAGCTGTAGTTCCTCCTGAGCTGGAAATATCTGTGTATAGTGACCTCATTGCTTTTACTATGTTTTTGTTGCTGTTGCCCAGAGTGCTGTCTGTAGTAGCAAAGGAACAATTTACAGTGATCTGCTCAGTCCTGTTCTTTGAAAGTTCTTGTTTATTCCTGCCTTATTAGCATAAGTTTCAGCTTCTCATGTTCTTTAATTAATGACTTCTCCAAGCTACCATATTCTTTATTGCATCCTCCCTAGCTACTTAAGTGCATCTAGCAGATTTCCCTTTTTCCTGCCCTCTGGCAATTTCTTTCTCCTTGGGATAGTTTTTAAGACATTTTATTTTTGCTGCCACTTGTTTATTGTCATCTTCTCTCCTGCTATGAGCTCTGCCAGTTTCCTCTTCTATCTGGTTATGTACCTTAAATATGAACACTGGAGTGCTGCTTTCATACTGGCTTCTTTGTTCTTGTTACATGGGACTGACTCCTTTTTCTGGAGGACCAGTTGTTGCTTGGTGTGTAAATGAAGGGATAGGATGTGCCTATCGTAATGTTGGTTTCTTTTTTCTTCCTCCATCTCATTTTCTTCCTCCTCTGGTGGTTTGTTTGTGGGTGTTGTGTTTTTGAAATACTTTTTTTTTTATCTTTCATTACATTATTAAACAGATTTTCCTGAGTTTTAATAATAGCATTGACTTTATTCATCAAGAGTCTTTGCATTTACTCTAAAGAAATAAAATTTGAAATTGAAATGAAGCTTTTTTTAAAAAAGACGTAAACTCAAGACAGACACCTCTCTCTTTCTAGGTTCTGACAGTTTTTGTCCATACTGTGATTTCTCAGCAAGCAGGGATGTTAGCTGAAGTATGTCTTGCAGCTTGAATGGCTATAAAAAAACCAGAAACATTCTGGCACCAGAACGTGCCTTTTACAGAGATTACTAATGAAAAGTCATGGTCTTGACTTGATGTTTGAAAACATATCTGGCTACTACTGTCTTGAAGGACAATTTTTCTTCTTCCTTACCTCCTTGAATAGTAATCAAACTAAGGAAGTAAGTACCTTCTTTCCTACTTTTTGTGTTTTATTGGTGTAAGACTTTCATTTCGTATTGCTGAAAATCTCGGTCTCACTTGCCTTTTATATATTTGGCCATTTTTTTCTTATCTTATGCTTTTTTTTTTTTTAACTGACACAGTGGGATAAATCTGTGTAAGTTGGTCACTTCACAGCTATCTTGGAACTTTTAACAGAAATAAGAGATAATTTTTTAAAATTAGATTTTACTTTCCATTATGCTATCAAATGAAGATAAAAGAGGATTCTCTTATTTTGCTTTGTGGCAAATAATCGATTACATTTTTGGCTAGTATTCAAGGGCTTTATTTTTTCTTTATTTTGAGGAGCAAAATCAAATTATATAATGCAAAACTATTTTTCTCTGATTTGTGGGGAATATTTCAAAGTAAAAATCATGACAATATAATGATTCTACCTGTAGTAAGCCACAGTTTATACAGGAAGTTAAGTTTATGGGATAAATAGGAGATAATATTTAATGAAGCAGAGCACCTAACCATGATCTGTGATATATAAGAAGAAGGAATTAAAAAAGTAGTACTGGGATGTCCTGGCTTCTCTTTCTGCTTGAAAGATGGGAAGGAAGATTGGAGAAGAGCCAATGGGGATTATGCTTCCCAGTCTAATGACTAGTAGAACAGAAGTGTGCACAGTATGCCATAAAAACATAGTGTAGCATATGCTGTAGTTTTTGCAATGGGCTATTTTACAATGTGAAATGACAACAGCATCTTATTTGGTATATAGAATTCACTGTAGATCGAGATTAGTCAGTGTCGTCTGGAAAGTGGTGAAATGTTCATTGGATTTTGGTGTCTGTGTGCATGCGTGCTTATGACTGCCAGATTTTAGGATTGTTATTTAAAAACAAACCCCCCCAAATCCCTTATTTCCCTATTCTCTTCTTCCTGCCCTGCAGAAAGCAAAGTACAGTAAGAATGTTACCCTGTTCAAGTGGTGCTGGAGTCTTGAGGAAAATTTATCCCTCTACACTCATTATTCTGTGTTCTGCTCCTCACAGATGTTTCATCAGCTCTGACAGTTCTGTTTGGAAGTTTTAGTTTCTCTCAGTTTCTGAAACGTGAAGCTAATACTTGTTTTCAGTGCTATGGTCAATAGTAGAAGACAGAGTGGTGTCTTTTCCGAATGCCTAGGTTCAAGACATTTTGAAAGTGTTTTGTAATAATTTCCTCACATGAGATGCAAGTCAGGGTGATGCTATATATGTGAAAAGGAATTTGGGGGCTTCTTTTACTTAGAACCACACTTTCAGATTTGAAGAGCCGAGCATCCTACCTGTACCCATCATATTTTGAATATACAGTATGCTTTCTGTGATTTTAGACTTAAGAGTATTTAAATCAAGCACTGCAGAATCCCTTTTTGTGCTTAATGGTCTTAACAGATTTGCACTCTTCTTAGCTTCTCAGGTGATGAAACTCTCTGAAATACTGTGCCTGGGCTATATTTATAGAAACAATATCAGAATTATTCTTCAAGACAGGTTCACAGAATGACCCAAACTAGTATATATAAAGACTAGTAACTTCTGAAAACTTTGGTCTTCGGGAGTTAACTTTTTCACTGGGTGACATCATATGGAAGTTAGTGCACAAGATTCTCCAAAACAGTTGGTACCGTTAATTTTAATAATAATATGGTACGGTTATGCAAGTGAAATGGTAAATATCTCCATTAAAGACAATTGCATTGTGTTGATATAGCAGGATCATTTTAAAACTTGGTATTGATTCGATTGCCTTGATGGGTGAAAGCTGTCATACTCTCATGCATATTATTTTAAGATTACAGGATTATGTCAGCCTACCTGTCTTCAGGGATGTCCTAATATTTCTACTGGATAAGCAGATCCTCAGGCAAATTTGAATCAAGCTGAAGTTATTTCTGGTTTATATTGTTTTGTAAAATTACAAATTCCCATATCATAAGTTAGCTGTGCCTGTACCGTAAGTTAGCAGATGCTCATTTTTAGACACAAATGGGACTTTGACAGCACTCTTACCAAAACCTGATAAATCAATGGATATGGGCTAGTTCACAGGAAAGAGAGCTTTAAAAATTGCCTAGAAGGATCTGCCTCTTCGTTTCTGTGTTCTGAGGACCAGACAGCATTGTGGAGATATATGGTGTGGAATGTCAGTAATCAGTGTGTCTGAAATGTTGTCTTTTTGGTTAACTGCTTAAAACTTAGAATACATTTTTAATAATTGTTTTCTCTGTTTAGCTCTTTTCACTGATGGAGATGAAACCTCCTATTTCCCGAGCAAAAATGATTCTCATCACAAAAGCTGCCATTAAAGCTATTAAGGTAAAGTACAATAGAGCATGAAACTGTAACAGTAGCAATGTTTTATTATTTTACTTATAAGTGAATGCATATCTGGATTTCCTAGTCTTAGCTTCATGGATGTTTTATTCTAGTTGGCGTTAAAAATGTTATCTAGAAACAAGTGGGTGGTGAATATCATCTCTTTGTTTTAGACTAGTGCCATAATGCCAGATTGATACTTTTTTTTTAATCATTGCTTTTTAATGCTACACCTACTAAGTGTTGTGTTTTCTATGTAATAAATTTTTACATATTGCAGGATGCAGCTGCTCTTTAACACATTAAAACATAGTGAACTGGCTTAGAAAGTAAATTGAGAAAGCTCTCACTAATATTCTAGAAACAGTATGTCTTTTGCGTACACACTGACATACTTCTGACAGAAAGGATGGCTTGTTTCTGTCTGTTCTCCTTGTGAAATCTTTTTCTCTGTTCTCAAATAACTTCACTTAATAACATACTTCTTTTTAGAATGTTACTACAGTATTTTGTAGTCTTTCCTAAAAGATAGTAAACACAAGGAATTAAAATACTTCTAAAATAATGTGCCACTGCTGAGTAGGTGATAAATTAATTTATGTTTTTATTTTCCAGCTCTACAAGCATGTTGTCCAGATTGTAGAGAAGTTTATCAAAAAGGTAAAAATTAAAAAATAATCTAATGATATTGTCTGCATCTGTTACTAGATATTATTAATCGTGCTAGTAGATAACCAAAAAGGTTTCTGTTATTCAGGGATCGAGGGAGGAAATTCTCTTTTGTTAGGACTGTATACATTTTGGTATCTTTTTATCTATATCTCCTAATTTTAGTTTTTGATAGGGGAAGAAAAAAATTTTGAAATTCCCACTTCTTCCTCTGCCCAGCAACTGGGGAGGAAACTGGAGGTACTGAAATTCAAATTAATTTTCACTGGCTAAGATAATATGTATTTTCAGAAAATACAGTTTTCACACTTCCAGAGGCATGTAGAACAACAGGGTAGAATGTAACACTAAAACCGAACTATCACATTGCCTAAAGTAAGTTCCTGTGAGTGAACAGAAAATATACGCCTCATTCAAAGTCCTTCAGAGACCTCTAAAGAGAGGACTTTGCATTAAATTCTGGAGAATAGAGTTGGTCAGAAGTATTTCAGAGCATTGGGAGTAAGGTAGTTGTGGCAGTCTGTACTGTAATGTAGTAGACTTGTGGCATTTGCATGTTCTCAAGCTCAAGGTACTTTAAAAGCACTGATTAGGAAGGTAAAGGCTATTTAGAGCTATCCGGGTAGTTTTTGCTCTGACCCAAATGTGAAAGAATGTTTTTCTCCTTTCCATTTCTGTAAAAAGAGTAAAGCACTAAGAATTCAACATAAAACAAAAATTTATTTTCTGCCCAAGTATACTAAGTATAGATTTTGTGTAAGGATCTAAGGGAATGCATGTTACCTTGTTAGTATGCCTGCATAATGGAAAATTATTTTTATGTTTTCAGTGCAAACCGGAATATAAAGTCCCTGGATTGTATGTTATTGACTCTATTGTTCGTCAGTCTCGTCACCAGTTTGGAACAGACAAAGATGTTTTTGGGCCAAGATTCTCTAAAAATATTACTGCCACATTCCAGTATTTGTATCTCTGTCCATCTGAAGATAAGGTACAACTATAATTTCTCAAGTGTCATTGTGAATTGGTAACAGTGCTACGTTGGTGTTTCCACTTACGTGAAAGCTAATTTGGTGATTCTCTACGTCCATGGTAGTGAATGTTGTTATATTAAAATGGTAAAACATGCTTAGAAATATTATGAAAGGTGATAGTTAAATGAAAATTCTAGTTAAAATAATTATTTTGCCTTACTTCATCAGTTTGTTTTGCCTGTGCAGACACTTCAACAGTGGGTGTGACTATGCCAAAACTTTTGTTCTTTAGGCACCCTCAGGAAAACTTACTATGGAGGGTAGTGGCGCCCACAAAAAAGAAAGTGTTATAGGAGAAGCTCTGATGTTGTAGGCAGTGAAGGTTCTGCTCCCACATATTTTATAAGAAAATCATCATGTGGATTTCTTCGGTGTTTGCAAATCCTGCATTTGAAAATTTCATTGCTGGTCTCCATTGTCAAGACTGGTTTAAAGCCTCAGTTTTCTTAGTTCTGCTACACTTGCTGATAGAGCAGAGGCTCAGAATGTACTGTGTATTCATGACAGTCCAGGTTGCTACCAACAGAAGATGGCTTTCCAAAAGGCTGTCAGAACAATTTCAAAAGGCTCCTAGGATAAGTGTGTTTTAGAAGCTGCCAGTTGGTTTCTAGAAAACCACCTTCTTGGTCTATTTCTTAATTGCAGTATTGTAAGAGCAAAATAGTCTTTTTCTAACTGACTTCTTAGCTAACTTTTTAACTAAGCTTTTCAAAAGTGTTGGTGCTCTTTAGTTTTCTGGTGTGGAACATTTAGACCTTTAGGCCTTGAATCTGATATTCTGCAGCTTCCAGGTTAATACTCTGGTGAAATAGTACAGTCCCTTCTTTCTGTTTTTGTGGTTACCATTTTGTGCATCTAAATGAATTAGACCATCCATCTCCTTTATGAACTACCTGATCCCTCACTGCTAAAATAATTGAGATGCTTTCCACTAGGGGAATAATAGTATTTATAACGTGTTTGCTTCAATGAATTTGCAGTACCTAAACAAAAAACTGATCTGAAGATACGCAACAACTATGGTTGATACCCAAAGACAAGGATCCTACTTTTTTTTTATTATTATTAATAGTCTTTCTGTAAGATTAATATGTGACTGAAAACAAGATTTTTTTTGTTTTCTTTCATATTATTTTTGTCTTCTGGAGAGGTAGAACACCCAAAGCGAAAAAATACTGCTGTTTTAAGGTTAACTTTTTCAGACAAAAATCTTATTTTAAAAAGTGCATTTCAGGTTTCTATCTTACCGTAGAAAACATTTGGTGAAATTCTTTAATCGCTTAGCTCATGAAAGTACAGGTGGATTTACATGGATGTATATAACTGAGCCACAGTAAGGCATTTTCTTCTTGAAACAAAAAGGAACAGAATTGATGCATTCTTAGCAGCTACAGTAGAAGTAGGAAGAACTTAAAACATGTCTGTGCAAGTCAGTTGACTATACAAAAAGGACAGATATGTCAGTATAACCTGTATTCTGACTTTTACCTGCTTACACGTTCCAGTTGAAGTGGCACATTTATTTAGATATTGTTAATACCGGGCTAAAGAAGGAAAGACTAATTTCCAGCTTGTTCCTGAAAGCTTCATTGTTCTTAATGTTAAAAAAAGAAGCAAGCTTAAAATAACAGCTGACAGTCAGAGGTTCTAATTTAATCTTCCTGCAGTGATCAGTTAGAATGTTTTCCACTTGCTTTCCTGATCTTTTGAATAATGATGGAGATGGGTTCTCTAGTGCCAACATAAAATTTGGTTGGCTTAGTAGAAAAAAAACCGAAGCAAACAATCTTCTGTTTAACTTTAAAGCTTCGTTCTAGCATTTTATGGTCTGATTGCCCCACTCTTCATTTGGGCGTTACATCTCAGCTTCATTTTCTGTCTTTCGTGTCACATTTGTTGTTTACTTCACCCCTTTATGACCATCTGTGAAGAAATGGTAGGGCTGATCTGGTTTCCTCTATTGTAGATAAAACCTGTGTTTTTCTGCCCGGACAAAACAGTTTTAATAAAAAGCAACTTGTACCATTCTTCTAAAGTGGATAGTAGAATAAGTAGGCAGGTTTTCTCTTCGCTGTGTTTTTATCTTTGCTGACCTGTGTGATAACATAGGGGCTGTTAAATAGCCTGATTACACTGAATTGCTGTACTGTGCAAACCTTTCCTTTCGACACATGAAAGATAGATTTGGAGTTTGTGAATAACGAAAGCAGTATTTAGCGTTGATGCTTGCTTTTGTTTCAACAGAGTAAAATAGTTCGTGTTCTGAACCTTTGGCAGAAAAATGGAGTATTTAAAATAGAAATAATTCAACCTCTTCTGGATATGGCAGCAGGAACTAGTGCCACTGCACCAATGACAGAAAATGCTACTAATAATGAAGGTATGACTGACATTGTAACTACTTTTAAAAAGGCGAGTGATAATAACTTGTTTGCTTTCACATTAAAGTGCCTACTATTACTCAACAGTAGCTTATTAAACTCAACTTTGTTGTCACAATTATGTGGAGCAGCTGAACTAATTCTAAATAAAGGCTGATACTGTAGTTCAGAAAATATCAGAATGTGAACACTTACTTGGAAAATATCCATAATTTATAAAATGTATATACGTATGTACATACCTGCATGCACATTACAGGTGACTTTGACATCCCGTCTTAAAAAA
>JAAGNO010021119.1:0-19362 GCA_033439905.1 Ceryle rudis | reverse complement strand
TTAGCCAAAAAAAAAAAAAAAAAGAGAGAGAGATTAATGCAAATTTTCTCCCTTGAGCAAGCAAATATCCTTCTGAATATATACAGGAAATAATTTGGGAGTTAATTTATATTTAAAAACAATCACGCATCTTTTTGCAATATTTTTATGTAGCATCAGACTTCTGGGAAAATATTACTCAACACATTGGTCTCTGCTTGCTGCATGTCAACACTGCAGTTATTTAAACTGCAAACAGATGAAAGGCTTTAAAGAAGTTGGTATTGTGAGGCAAACATTTACTTACTGTCTCAGATTAAAAAACAGTTCTATCTGTGGGGTTTTTAAACTGTTTCTCAGTTTTATAGTAGCCCATTAAAATATGTGTGTGTAGACAAAGTTAACAGCATGTCTGAAAATGTAATTTTTATTTCAGTAAAGCTCAGTGGAAATGGAAGTCTTTCCCTGGAAGCATTAGTAAAAATTACTTTTATAGTAGGAGAATTTATCTATCAGATGTGGTTTTGCAAAATTGGCACGTGAACAAACCTTATCAAAGAAAAAGAGTTGCTTGTGAAATAATTTTTGAAAACCTTAAATTATTATCACAAATCTCAGCAAAAAGTTCGGATAATGCTAGAAAATAGAAAATATTAAGAGAAACTCGTTTGCTCTTAAAATGAACCATTAGATGATTGATCTGAAATACACATCCCAAAGAACGAATCCAGAACTTTGTAACCAGAACTGACACTTCAAGTGTATTGATACTAATTGTTTAACAGTATTTGAGGAAAAGTTACAAATGTTTAGTTGTGATGTAAAATACCACGCTGGACTATCTTTCAAATAGGCCATTTTTCTTTGTTTTCTTTCTTAGTGTATATAATGTGCAGATGTGAGCAGTGAATGGAGCAGTTAAAGGCAAAATGAATAGAATATGCAATTGGGGTATGCTAGATGGGACTTCTGGAGTTAAATACAGTATTGTAGATAGACACTTGTTTTGACAAGGTAGATGTATGCACTGAAGAGTAAGCTGAATGTTTTGGAGTAATGCAGCACTTTCTCGATTCCTACGAAACCCTCAGGTTCGCCACCCCCCCCAGCGAAGGTTTCTTCGGAGCCCCCTCAAGTTACCGCTAACTCAGTACCTGCTGTGCCACAGTTGCCCAGTTCTGATGCCTTTGCAGCTGTAGCTCAGTTGTTTCAAACAACGCAGGGACAACAGGTAACCTGTTTACGTTTGGTTTACTTCAAACTTCAGTTTTCTAACTTAGATCTTAAAAGGGGGGTGGAGAATGATGAAAGTATTATCCTTGATTTGAAGCAAAACAAAAAAGCCTCCTTAAGGTCTTCAGTGGAAAACTAAGAGCTAAAGTCAGTATTTCAGTGACTTGTGATCCTTCTATCCAGTAGTTACAATATTTGAGGAAAATTCTGTTCTGTTTTCCTAAATAATTTGTTCTGAATTGATGCAGTTACAGAATTTCAAGAACAGGTGGAATATATCAAACAAAATGTTGAATTGTTCAGTCCACTTAAACATTTGCAGTGTTGAAAGACCTGAATACTGAAAGCTTGGGATCTGCTGAATTTTGTCACTGAATTACTTACATCAACACCAGAAGTCACTTTTTAAGTTCTCTGTAGTTCTGTCAGGTTGTTGGTGTTCATCCTGTGTCATGTCTGGTTTGATGTAAAATTCGTATCCTACAACTCTTCCAATTTATATAAGAATATACACTTAATACTATATATGTTTTTATAGCTTCAGCAAATTCTTCAGACCTTTCAACAGCCACAAAAACCCCAGTCGCCGGTCATAGATAACACTGTGATGGCTCAGGTTCAAGCTATTACTGCTCAGTTGAAAACTACAGCAACGCAACCACCAGAACAAAAAGCTGCTTTCCCACCGCCTGAGCAAAAAACATCATTTGATAAAGTAAGTCTTCATTTTTCTTTTGTGTTTAACTTTTTCAGTTCAGCAAAAGACTGATGGATGCATCAATGTCCTTAATTTGTTAGGAGCAAAATTCTTCAAATTTTGTTTCTTCCCTTTCCATTTGGAGGTTGGCTTCCTGTTTTTATAGTCTTTGCATTTTCTGAACCTGAATAAACTGGTTTTGGACAGTTTCCAAGTCTGTTCGAAAACAGGGTTGGTTGGTTTCGTCTTTAATTCCAGAGCTGTTGGGTATATAGTAAGACTTCGATAATAAGGATATTTTGGTGGCCACTTATTTAGGATACAGAAAAAATAGTTGGCTCTCTGTCATTTCTTTCAGAAGCTGCTAGATCGGTTTGACTATGATGATGAACCTGAAGCAGTGGAAGATTCAAAGAAAGAAGATTCAGCTCCTTCTCCTTCAGTTTCTCAGCCAGCTTTGTAAGTTTTGTATCATAATAAAATTAACAAATCTCTGTTCTAAAAAATCTTTGGGTTAGAAGGCTGAATAAAATTCCAAGTTACTTCAGTGCTTAGCTGTTACAGTCCAACGTTAAAACATTAACAACTTTTGGGGGAGGCATTTTCTTTTGTCTTTGGTGATCTGGTGTAGTTTTGGTGTGTTGCATTTGTTCTGCAGAGAAAAGCTCACTTCTGATTTCAGGATGAGTTCCATGTTTTTATAGCTCAGTGTGTCGGGGCATTGCTAGTAATCAGCTGGATTGCTTTTCTGGCTGGCAAAAAGATGCTATTCCAAACAATATGGTAGTTTTAACTATTAAAAGAAATTAAAATTGGCTTTGCAGCTTTGCATTCTCAAATGTTAAATACCCACACAAACTAACTCAGACTCCTGTTTCCCTTTTGATATGCATTATGATAAAGTCTTAAATTACATGATCACATACTAGTTCTTTCCACAGGACCTCTCTCTCATTCAGTGCACAGGCTGGATGGTGCTCAATACCTGGGTTAGTCAATATTTCTTTTTTCCCCTGCTTCAGTATGTAGCCCCATGTCTTACTTTCTGTATATGCCATCCAAACCCTGCTTTCAAAAATAGATTCACTAACTTTGTCATTAGCTTTCTTACTGTGTTTATCACCATGAGCACTTCAGTGTTCCACAAGTATTAGTTAATTAAAATGCTTTTGAAGTAAATTGGTAGTACTTTCCTGTAATACAGATGGAACTGGAGTACAGAGATGAGGTAGGTCAAGCATAAGTACTGCTTGTGTGTGCCCAGCTATAGAGATCATTGGACTTGGCTTTTTGGCATGTTTATGTTCTTGTTTGTAGCACTCCAAAGCCTTTGTCCTTATTATCTTATAGTTGTGTAAGATGCCTCTGAAGAGTAGTCTCATTTTGGGCACAAAGAAATCAGTAATACTCTATATGAAAAAATGATCTTTCCAGAATCATCTAGGAATTGTATGGCACTTGTGTCTTAAAAATACTACAGAGTTCCATTTCACATCACCATGAATTCCTTTATCTTCCTGAAATCCTATTCAGGTTCTTACACAAACTGCATTCTGTAAACAGGACCTGTTAACTGCACAGACCTCATTAATTCCCTGAGCACTGTCCATTCTGTGTGTTGAATCAGGAAGTGAATGGCATTACCATAATCCTTGCGTGATATACATGTCCCTTTCTGCTCTGCCCTAAATTCCTCCCAAACTAAAGGGTTTTTTTCCAGCAAAAGTGTGGCCAATTTATTTTCCTTGAGGAAAAGGCTTACTTCTGTTGTTCCAAAAAGAGGAACTGGAGGGGAATAAAGTTGGCCTAAGGCAGACAACTTTCATGAAAAATTTCCATAGACTGACGTGTTTAGCAAAATCATATAAGTAGAGAGGGAAGAGAGGCTTAAACCCTTATGTAACATACATTTCTTTAAATGTTGAAGGACTACTCTTACAGTGAAGAAAAAACAAGGAAGCCACTCTTTCTCCTTTTTTGTTTCCACCTTTTAGAGAGGGAATAGGATCATAATAAAGATAATTTTTCTGTCTAAATTTGAAGCAAGTATGTGCAAATGTACATAGAAGTATGTAAAACAAAGGCAAAAAATCTGTGTATCTACTGACTTGTCTCACCAAAATATTACTGGTTTTAGTGGATTTCCAGGAGAAGGTATGCAACAGCCAGTATTTCCTCAAATCCCAAATATGGATCCCTTTCAGCAGCGAATGATGGGAATACAACAGGATCCAATGCGTCACCAGGTAACTGCAGGGTTTTCTCTTGTCCCTCCGTTGTGTTATGTTTTCTGTCTTTTGTTGTTTTCTTTGCTGCAGATGTGAACGGTGTTCCTGTTAGTGGAGGGTGAATATGACCTAGCCGTCCAACTTTCCAAGAAATGTATTTTTGTGCTCTGTTCTAACTGTTAGACTTTAGCACACTGGGAAAGCTCTTTTTGTTTCTTTCCCAAACTGAAAGTTTTTGTGCTTTTTCTTCCATAAAGGTTCCGCTTCCTCCTAATGGGCAAATGCCAGGTTTTGGTCTCCTTCCTACCCCGCAGTTTCCCCCCATGGCTCAGCCTGTGATTCCACCAACAGCACCCGTGCAGCAAACTTTTCAGTCTCCTTTTCCAGTACAGGGTGAATCACACATGCAAAAACCACATCAGCAGGTAAGGGCCCCTTACAGTAAGCAGGCTAACTTAAGTACTCTTAACACATGTCTTTCTCAAATGTGTATAATTTACTCAGAAGAGCAAATTTCATGATAACTGTGGACAGAGATGGCTGTGAGGGTAGCTCACGTGAGAGCAAGTTGGATAGCTGCAGTACTGTATGATAAGCCTGGTATTTCAGAAGTCTAGCAAAACAGCATTTGTATGCTTCATGCCTCCTTTTGTGAAAGACCTTGGATTGCATTTCATCCTTCCACTTCTCACTTTCCCTCATCTTCCTTTTCCTGTCCCCATCATGCTTCAGGAATATTTAGTTTCATGGATTTCTAACAATGCAATCTTATCCTGGAAAATAGTTAATTTTAAAGGTCCTGATACATAGCTAATATAGTGGAAATGGACTCAGAAGTCTGTAAAAAATAAAAAAAAAAAATCCAAGTGTACGTAAACACTTCTCTCTTGTTCCTAAGATTTTGGAGGATAATGTTTGTTTGGTAACTGGCTGCTGTTAAGAAGAAATCAAAAAGCAAGTCTAGTTACGAGACTGTATTAAAAAAAAAAAAAAAAGTTTAATATATTTGCCTCTCTTGTTCCAAGAAAAGGAAATCCTAACATGAGAAATAGATATATGGTACCAAGCTGTCTTTATGTGGTGACCTGTGATGTCACAGGTTCTAGAAATAAGTTCTTGCTTTCCACTTGGAATAAAGGGATGACTCTCAAGAGTGTCTTTGTCACTCATTTTTTAGTTTTGAATTCTATGGAATCACTGCATTCTGAGAGATTGCTTGTTTGAATGTTCCTTGCCAGGGTCACATCGTGAAGACTAAATTTAGGCAGGACACAGTATGTTCTGGAGTGGGAAGCTCTAGAGGATTTAGGATAGGAAGGAAGAGCTGTGTTGAACTTACTGGTTGGGTTTTTTTATCTTTTAAACAAGCAGGTTCTTGCATTTTTAGTATCGTTTTGATGACTCACCACTTCATTCTTCAAATTTATTGTATTGTAATTCGCTTTTATATATGGCTTTTATATATATGCTTTTATATAAGTAGTTTCTTTATCAGCTTGGAGAAAAGCTTCCTAGTAGGCATTACTTTGCCTGTGATTTTGACGACAGAGCAAGATCCAGTGACTGACTTTAAGGAATATAATCATATTCTGTGGAGATGTACTCAGTGCTGAAATTAACTAAAATATTGAAAATGAGTAATTTGCAAATTGAAAGTGAGAACTTTGTGTAAATTATTTTTGTTGTGTTTTTGCAGTGGTTGTTTTAATTTAATACTGGACTGTTTCCCTATTAGTGACTACAAAGTAGTGGTGAAGCTTCTGAGGAGAGATGCATTATGTTTTAATTTAACATGTTATATTCAATATAATTTTAATACTGTTACGTAATTCAGTTTAGGCATAAAATGAAATAATATGCTTGTGCTACTCACCAGTAACACCAATCAACTTAATATTTTAGGATATGGAGGTGGAACAGCCACCTATTCAGGAGGGAAAACGACATGTTTCTGACAACAGAAAGTCAAGATCTAGATCTGCATCAAGGTAAATGAATGAAAGGTCTTATAGTGAGGGTACATATTATAACAAGTGTTGGGTTTTAGCATAAGGAACGTAAGAGTTACTTACAAAATCAAAGACTTGAAAATGCTTTACTAATTCTGCATGAATACTGAAGAGAGTTATGCTGATTATCTGGAGCTCAGAATCTGATGTTGGGCTGCCAAATCTACTGCAGGACTGGTAACTTCTGAGATGACACTGAATAACTGAGAGGCGAGCTAACACCTTAAACTATTGGTGGAGCTCGTTTTCAATGTCTTAGGATATATAGTCCTGTTACCTGTATTTTGAATTGGCTTCTTGGGTGCCCTGCTCAGCATACTTCCTTTGAGGTCGTTTCTTGGAAATGCTCAGTTGTGCTGTACAAGTTGGGTTCTGTGACTAAAAACCAAAAGACGCATTTAGCAAAAGAGTCCATTTCAATTTAATCTGATGATTAATTACAAGAAATTAATGTCTGTGTATTATTATCTGTATGGACAAGACTACTGAAATTTCTTGGTAAAATCAAAACTCTCAAGGGCTTGGGTTGAATTCCTCTTCTGGAAGAGGGAAAATCTCTTCCCTCTTAGGCAATTGTGTACAAATTCAGCTAAATGTTGTGTGTGCTTCAGTGCGGCGGTAATGAGAAACGGGTTAGTGGCTCATAAGACTTGTGATATCTGAAAATCATCTACCTTCTAAGGAAAATTGTGTATCTATACAGATTTGTTTTATTGGTGGAGAGTAACTTCCATGCCTGCCCAATACTAAGTAAATTTTAGGGAAGCAGAGTATGATAGTTTAATTTTGTCTATGCTCTAAAGACACATCTTATGAAGAAATCTGTGATCCAGTGTACTATAGGACTTCGCCTGTCACAGGGACAGTATTCCAGAGTCTCAGCTGACCTAACCAATCTGACTCCAGTATTAAAGCAAAGCTATCTACTTAGTTATGAGACTTCTTTGCCAAGTTTCATGTGACTCGGCAAAAAATAAGCTGAGCAACCATATAAACAAATGTGGATGTCAGCTGGGTGGCTATGGTATGATATAAAGATCAATACCCTGGCAATTAATTGCATCTGAAGACCACAAACATGCCAATAATACTGAAATAATATACCAAACCTACTAGTTTTCAACAGAAAGAGTAATTTACATTGAAATACACTGTGTAAAAACCAAAACAAATCCCAAACCACACACACACAAAAAACCCCGTAACGAACAACAAAACAACAAAAACCAAACCCAAACAAAACCCACAAACAAATAAAAACAACAAAACAAAAAAATTAAATACCTATCAGAATAGCTTTGCAATTAGAAGTGTGAGTTTGAATTCAAAGGATCCTTTGCAGTGCACAAAACAAAGACTGTGGTGCTGTGCTGATTGTGTTGCTGTCCCACAAAAAGATGAAATACCAGTATTCTTATAGCTGAAACTGGACAAAACATAAAATAACAAGTCCAGCAATGCATGTTAGTTACAAATATCTGCTTCAGCTATTTGGATATTTATACAAACTTTTGGGAAAAACAGACTTAGATATGGCTTTGCTTGGTAATTAAGTATTTATGTTCCTTACTAGAAGAAAAAAACGGGTTTGAGTAAGTTTAATGAAGCTCCATCATCATCATCTCAGTGGCTGAAAGCAAAGATACAGTTAGTTTCCTACAAGTCTTTGCTTATTAATGTCTGCTGAAATGGAATTGTAGGCAATGAACTTCATTTGCCTGGAGCACTGACATAGGTATTTGTTAATATTTCCTCCCCATGAAAGCTTTATGAATCCCTTCTGAAACATTTATATTTCTGCTTTCTGAAGTATTTGTCCATCTTCTTAGAAACTGGCAGAAAACAAATACTAAGTAAATTAAATGGTTTTAACTGAACACTTGCTGGTTATTTAAATAGATAGATACCTGAAATAGTTATCTATCTTTCAATGTCTGGGTCAGAAAGAATGAACATAAATGGTGGTTGGTTTAAACTAGGTCACCTAAAAGGAGACGTTCAAGGTCTGGCTCCCGATCTCGAAGGTCACGTCACCGTCGATCTCGATCTCGGTCCAGGGATAGACGCAGACACTCTCCTAAGTCTCGGTCACAAGAGAGACGTGAACGTGAGAGGGAGAGAGAGCGCAGGTCAAAAGGCCTCCCTCAGATCAAGTCAGAAACTGTTAGTGGTAAGTTTTTTCTTTCTCTTTATTGCTGATGTAACTCTGCAAATTCTTGTAATACCACTTTTTACATGCTCAATGCCTTCCCTATTCATGTATGGATTATTTATTTATTTTTTTTGTCTACACCCAGTATTTAATGAATTTTAGAATTCTGTGTAGCTGAAGATACTACAGTAGTTACTACGCCTATGTAAAATGCAATGCTAAGATGACATACAGGTATTTTAGAAAAGCTGTAAATGTCAAAGAAATAGACTTCTTGTATATATATTAGACTTTTTTTTTCTAATGTTGACAATTCCACTTCAGTATATGATATCTGCTCAGAATTTCATAGAAGACAACTCTTAATCTAATGTGTGGTTGTTTATTTTTAGTTTTTTTGTTCCTTTTTCTTGGGTTTAATGCTATTTGATGTGGGTTCCACAACTCATCCAAATGCAATAAGAGTAAACAGTACTGTGATTTATTTTTTGAACTGTTGTAAAGCTGGTAAGAATGAAATTCACCACACAGCCCTGTACTTCCTTGAGTCATAGTAGACAATTTGACATTTTTGGAATATCTCCAAGTCAGAAGTATTTTGGCTGTAAAACGAGTAAAGAAAAAGATGAAACACCATGCTTTTCTTTTTCTTCCTTTGAGACATGTAAGGTAAAGCAGATTGAGCAGCAAGAAGTTGAGCACATTATTATGATTTTTGTAATGATTCAGTGTCGTGTGTTTCTCAAACCCAGAGGGGAGCTTCGACCTGAAAAACACAGAGGCTAATGTTCAGATTTGTGAAAGAATCCTTCCTGTCTTTGCCTATGTTTATAGACAAAATTTAGTAGTTGTTTTCTGAATGTTCCTAGGGAGTGTTGGAATCTTCTCTGGAGTCATCAAGTAAAATGAGAACATTCTTTTTTGCAGAAGAGGGACAGACATTAGAGTTTTAATTGACAAAACCTTGTGAATGACAATACCATTAGTTTAAAAGGAGTGTAAAGATTTACTAGCTGTTCATTAAAAGCTCACTGGCAGCGGTGTGAGACACTTTTGCCAACATCACTCCCAGACTCTGTCACGTAACGCTTTTTACTTTTTCAGTCTCGTAGCACTTTGTAGGGAAACTTAGGTGAGTGTTAAATGTTGCTATAGTAGTCTTCAGCAAAGGTGATACTTTGAACTCATCTGCTGTTTATTACCTTGAAGCATGAAGTGAGAGAAGCATGTTGCTTACTCTTTCCTGAAAGAAAAAGCTTGTGTCAATAACTTTGCATTTAACTGTAGAAAGAAATGGCATTGAATAGGTCACTAAGGTTAAAAGTTTGCTTGCTCATTGTCATTGAATTGTCATCACATTCTGTTGGAAAGTCTTGCTAGCAGTGGTGTATCACCATAAACAATCTAATTATCACCTTGCCAGTAAGTACCAGAACTCATGGTGGTGGCCCATAGCTTGGAATTCATGCTAAGCAGAGTGAGTTACCTTGTGAAATATTCACTGTATGCTTTGGGAGCATTGTTAGCAGCAAAGCATATTTTTCCTTTTTGTGATCTGCAGAGCTCACAAGCATCAGAACTTGCAGGTCACTTCAATATTAGTTAACAGAAGAGTTTATTAGTTGAGTGCATTGTAGCAGCGTTACTGATGTAGTTGCTGGGGTTTACTGTTAACACAGGTCCAGGCAGGCAAAGGAGATTTCTGTCAAACACTCTTAAAAGCTTATCTATATACTAGTATTAGCTGACTTAATTTGAATAACTATTTAAAAATTACTCTTTTCACCTTCTGGCTTGTAAAATGTGTATTTCCAAGTGCTCTTACAGTCTGTGTTGACTTTTTGATTGTAGTTTGTAGTACTACACTTTGGGTAGGACAACTTGACAAAAGGACAACTCAACAGGATGTTGGAAGCCTTTTGGAGGAGTTTGGCCCAATTGAATCAATAAATGTAAGTATAAATGGTGCAGTGTGAGCTATTTTGATATGCCTTGGTAACAAAAAGTTTTCAGACTTTTAAGACAGCTTTATTTTTGATATATTCAAAAGAGTCAAGAGCTCACATTTCCTGTATGGTTGTGTTTTTTTAACAAATAAACTCAATTCATTTGGCTGCTTTGTAGAAAAACAAGAAGGTGGTTACTTTAGTTTCTTGCCATTTAGAAATGCTTTTGGAGGTAATGCAGAAGATTATCCCATTTTCATTAAAAAAATCATTCTCTGGGGAGAAGTGAATAACAAAGGACTATTGAAGAGATGGATACAGAAATACCTACTGTGTTACTGAGTTCCTTGTCTGCTTCATTTTGTTTGATTATAGAAATGTGGACTCTCAGCTGGTGTTCTTGCTGCTTTTGCTTGGTTTTCTTCTGATTTATTTTAAGTCATAAACATGGAGAACTATTGTTATGCTTTGCTGTATTTAAGGATATTTTAATATTTAGATTATAACTGTTCCGTTAGCTATGAAATTTCATTTAAACAAATTAAAAGAAGTGGCTAATTTTCTTCCTATTCCCAAGTCTTGTAAAATAGCATAGAAGTTTTTTTCTCAAATGCATTACGAATAATAAAAATTATTATCAAACTGAATGTGGAGGTACAGATGGCAGTTTGTGGTACATAGAATGAAATGGGATATTAAGAGTTTCTTGTTTCTTCCAACGAAGTAACTAATTGCCAGACCACAGCATTTACATGCACACTACTGTTCAACAATTCTAGAGGATTAAATATGTGACAGTCGTCCATATTCTCACACAGAGTAGAGTTTAAAACTTTCCCCATAAGAAGTTGCTTTTAATTTACTAGAAATTTGTCTTTCCAGAAGATACTGTCTATCTTAGCCACTTAAACATTCTCTTTCCCACTTCCATAGTCCTTTTTGAAGCACCTGCTGATGTTCCAGTTTACTGTAATTGAACGCTTGTATGTTGTTATTTTGTTAATGTGCTAGTGAGCCCATCTTTTTTTTTTTTTTTTTTCTTAAAATATAAACAGATGATACCACCTAGAGGATGTGCCTATATTGTAATGGTTCACAGACAAGATGCCTACCGTGCCCTGCAAAAACTGAGCCGAGGAAACTTCAAAGTTAATCAGAAATCTATAAAGGTACTTCTTGGAAAATGTCAAGCTACTATAAAGTGACTGTAATTACTCTAACCCTTTTTCATATATTCTAGACTTTGGGTTATTTTAGACTTTTATTTTCTCATTATGGTGTTCTATAAATTTATGTGACCGGACCACTTTTTTTCTTGCTAAGTGTTTTTCCTGTTTTGTAATGTGACTACCAGAAATTGTATCAGTTTTCTTGGAAGATTGCCAATAATTGTTTAACCAACAAAAATGGTGCCTTTTAGTCATTATAGTGGACTGTATCTTTTCCTTGTTGCTGGTTATTTGTCTTATAACTGAGTTTAATTATATATGATAATCCTAGAAAGAGTACTAATAAATAAGGAAGAATGCATTGATTAATAAAGAACTTTCTTTCGTAGAACATCATATTACAGTGTGACATTGCCCTCTGAAGGGAGATAGAACTAATCTTTGTGACTGGGGCATGTTTTAAGAAACTGTACATTTTTTACAAATTGTGTGCTAGAGTCAAGACAAGAAATAACAACTAAGTCTGCTTTTAAAAAAACTCTTATTTCAGAGTTGTGTAACCTATTTTTTTCCTGCTGTTTCAATTAGAGTGTTATTTTTGCTTTTTAGCATCAAATGGTAGTGCTGTTTTATGAGAAGTAAATATTAAATCCATTACAGTGGAAACATTCTACTGACTACATGTATTTTTCTCCTCCCAAAGATTGCATGGGCTTTAAATAAAGGAATAAAGCCAGATTACAAGCAGTATTGGGATGTAGAATTAGGTGTTACTTACATACCATGGGACAAAGTAAAACCTGAAGATCTTGAAAGCTTCTGTGAAGGAGGAATGTTGGACAATGAAACTCTTTGTCCAGGTAAAGTATTGTTACATCTTTCAGCGCTTTAAAAAAAAATGTCCTTTCTGCTGGTCTGCTGAAACTGGTGTGGCTGACTTCAGTCACTCTGAAGTGCATATAAAATCCTTGAGATGGCTAAGAAGTGCAGCATGTGTAACCCATAGATTGGAGAGAGTTTGTAAGCAGTTAATGACAGGCTGTCATCAGGAGTTGGGCAGCTTTGTTAAGAGAGGCTGGGTTAAAAATGCATGTGAATACCAGGTGACCTGTCAGCTGTGCTGGTGTTTGCTGTTGATGGTAATGAACAGTGCAAGCATGTTTGTGCTTGCTGGTCCCAGAGCCAGGTTGGTCCCCCCTCCCCTGGTTTGTGCAAGGCACCCCAAGCAAAGGAGCCTGCCTTTGGAGTACTTGTGTAGCAGCTGAACTGATGGCAGCGTTATAAAAAGTGCCCAGAGTTTTCACACTTGCTGAAGGAACTGAAAATGTCACAAGTCTTGTATTCATAGGGACCTAATAGAATTCTTGTTACTTTGTATGTAAGTGGTGAAAATGTCAGGTGTTTATTCTAAGCAGTAGTATCTTTTCATAGTAAATACACGAAAATAAGTTGAGTGTGTATTATAAATGGAAGTCTAACTAATGATAAATATAATCTCAGTGTTTTCCAGTCTTCTCAAAGCTTTTGTCTTTCCTCGTAATGCCTCTTCATGGATCCCTTTTTTCTGCTTTGCTGTCTTCTGTCAGGAAGTTCTGGCAAACAATGGAAGCCATATTTCTTCTATAAAAGGAGTTTAAAGTGATATTTGAGGTTTATTTTATTTTGTTTTGATTCTTTATTGTTGTGTTCTCCTTGTTCAAGCCTTGAAAATACTGTTTTTTCAGAAAAGCCTTCTCAAATTAGGGAAAAAGGCGCTACCTTCTTGCTTGAGAGCAATGGAAAGAATCTCTTGAAAGCTTATCCCAGAACAGCCCTACTCATTTTGTTGCAGATAATGTGTTTCAGAGTCCTGGGTGTGTATAAATGCTGTCAGTGCAAAGAATTGTTAAGTGACTAATGAAAGGAATAAATTTACTTGCTATGTTTCAGTGATTTACAGTACTGCTCTGTACTGTAACTTGGAATTTTTATTTTCAAAAATACATTTAAATGCTTCTTATCTCTTCTCATCTGAGTATTTTCAATTACATCATTTTTATAAACATCACAAAGCACGGTCATTCTACAGGGCAGTACGTGACTACTTGTCTGCTTCTCCTGAGCTGATATGTTTATGCTTGTGTGGTTTTTTTTGTTTGTCTAGAGTGGAAGGGAATTCCCAAGAAGTCTGAAAATGAAGTAGCTCAAAATGGAGGTGCAGAAGCTACACATAATGAACCAGTGTCACCTATACCTAAAGCTTTACCTGTTCCAATTCCCGTTCCCATGCCTGCACCAATAACAGTACCTCCTCCACAGGTAAGAGTTGCTTCTTGTTTGCTCTCTGGATTTCTAAACCAAAGCTTAGTTTAAATAATAATTCAATATGGCGATATGCGAGTTAAAGAGAGGTAGGAAATACAATGAATGGTAACTAGTTGATTGTGTGTCTTCGTCATATTGTCCCTGGTTAAAAATGGTCTTGTTAGCAGACTGGCTATGCTGTCTGTTTATGAAGATAACTTTCCTGTGCCTTAAATCAAGTGTGCACCTGAAGTCCATTATTTGAGCTTCTTCATGTAAAATGAAGTCTTATACAGTAGCATTCCTTTTCTGCTACGTCACAGTGGCAGTGGAAGACTTGGGAGAAAATGAACCTATTAGTGTTTGAAGCATGTTTTATGCCCAGCCCGAGCAGAGCATCTGTTCTGATTTCCCTGAAAAAGGATGTAGTTTGTGTGTACCAGAACAGTCCCGGGAGCTGAGTCAGGTGGTTAGTGGGAATGGTGAAGGATTTGCTCCAAAACCTTGTTGGTGCTCTAAGGCTTATGCAGATGGAGCATATGTGTCTGCCAGATCTTTATTTGAAGTATTGTAGAACTGTACTTCTGGTACCTGTTCTCTGTCTTGGATAAATTACTGCAGTGGATTCTTTTTATTAATGGCCTGAGCTACATCCTCTCAGTTTTATCATCACTTCTTTTTTTCTGTTTTCCTAATTAATTTTCCTCATTGTTGGCTTAAATAAACTATAGACCTAAAATATGCACATTACTTTCCTGTTAGTTTATATTGTGTATAGTCTCTTTGAACAGCCTTTGGGAATCTAATATAAAAAAAAAAAATCATACTATTCCTTTGTTGTTTTAATGGTTCTTTAGTCAAAGCTGATGTTGTATGTTCATTTGTTAAAAGCACACTCTGAAACTTTATGAGTAGTTTGAGTATAATAATAATTACTCCCTCCAGTGTTTTATAATCTATTCCTTTTAGCTTTACTTATTGACAGATGCATTGCTACTTGTATAGTAATAATTTCTTTCTTGTCACTGTTAAAATAGTAGTATACCTTCTCCCAAATGGAGGAAATGTGAATAAAACTATTTTACACCTTAAAATACGAGTTATGAGCTACAATATGTCACACACTCAGAAAAGATCAAGAACTCAAATTATTTAAAGACATATAATTTAGCCATTTTTTAATTTGAGAATGTAGTATGTTGAATTTTGTCTTGTTTTGACACAGAATTCCTGAAATGATAAATTAATAAATGAACATATAAGTAAAATTTCTAATTTCAGAGAGATTTAATAGCCATTAACTGTATTACATAGTAGTGATTTTGTTTATTTTTCTTAAATTCATGCGAAAAATAAAAGTGTAAGTTAACAGTTTCAAAGTATATTGAGTGTGCTGATTGCTTGTCTTCATCAGCTTCATTTTTTTTTTTTTAATTGTGACAAACTTGTGTCTTCACAAATTCAGGACAAGTACAGAGTTTAGTCTTCATCCTTGGTTTCACTATGAACTTTTTTTTATGATGTCTTATACTTGACCAATTCATCTGTCTTCCCTGGCCATAAAATTAAAACAGTTTAATAATTTGTAAATAGCTCTTAAAAATTAAGTTTAGCTGTGATGTTGGCAGTGTTAGCAGTAAAAGTAACATGTTTCACAGCATGCAAATATGACTTAATACCTAAAGGAAAAAGCTCATTATAGTCCACTTTAATTACCTTTGTAAAGTACCACTGCATTTTAATTAGCTGAATTGGTCCTTCAGTACAAGCAGAACTGCTCTCGTTTGTATTTGGCTTCAGTTTGGGGAGGTTTTTAGGACTGCTGGGCAAGCTGCTGATGCTATCCAGCCTGGAATGGGCATCAGTATAGTGATACCGGGTTGCTCAATCCATCCATCTGACTGTTCCCCTGCTAGCCACAGAAAGCACCATACCTAGCCTGATGTCGCTGACTGGTGAAGCAGGTTTGATGCGTGTGGTTATGTCAGAACAGACTTTATGCATTGCCCAGGTTCAGACTGCAGCGATCAAGTATAGGGCTGTGTGACAGATAACCCCAAACAGCACTGACTGCATGATTCCCATAGCTTACTCTCTTTTTCTCACTAGTTGACCTTCCTTTTTGTTGTACTTTCTCCACTCTAATCTCCTCCCAAGTTAACATCTCTCCCCTAATTATTTTTTTCCACGTTGGTCCCAGTTTTGCTGCATCCCTACCCAGATTTGCTGTTTATGATGTGATTGCCTAAGTAATATTGTCTTTGTATGGTATTGCTGGATATGGTTACTTATGAACTGTTGGCATCACAAAGGAAGGTCCTATCCACCCCCCTCATCTGGTAAGATGCCCAGTGCTGCTTTCTGGTGATCTGTGGAATTTGGTGTAGTTGATGAAGCACTCTGTTAATCACCTGTAAAATCCAGCCATCCCATGTGCCATTATCTGTAACTTGTCAGTTTCTCACATTGTTATTTTTCATGTGTGGCGGTTTCTCATGTTGTGTCCAGTAACTTCGCATGCCCTTAATGCCTTTTCTCATGAAGCTTAACTTCAGGCCAGGCCCTACTTATCAGCTTTGTGATCTGCCCACAATCCCATGTTGAAAGGTAGGATGAGGAGCTGTACCGCTCCTGTCTCTGGTAGAGCCTGAATGGGCCTTCTGTGCTACCCCCTCTACATGGGCTGGACACATAGGGTTGGAGCTCTGCTCTGCTGGACATGACCTGTGAGCAGTGTAAGACTGACCTCCTGTTATTGCCAGGATCACCTTGACCCGTGAAACTCTATGTAGTCAGGCACTTAAAACTGTTAATGTCCTTCTAAGGACATTAATGTCTTGCATATGTAAGCAGGCTCTTTGGCTTCAGCCAAAACCAGCATCTTCTCAGCCATGGGGTCCTGGGTTGTTGGCAAGATAGGTGGAATACTTATGTTCTGCTGTGCCACTGGAGTGAGTCCTTTTCTTGACGATATATTAAGATCTCTGAGCTGTAGCTATATCTGGTTCCACGCCTTCAGGTCTGAGTAATCCACTTCAGTGGTCCTCTCTGAGGTAGGTCTGTGTTTATTTTTATGAAGTTATACTGCTATGTCCAAAATCATCTTAAGTCTATTTCTTGGTTATTTAGAGTCAGTTTCAGTTAATAGCACTTTTGATACCACTTGTGTTGTGCATTCATTGACAGGTTTTGTGCAATTAGTGTTTCATTCTCCTGGCAAAGCTTGGTGTTAGCCTACCAAAACTTCCCCTTTTTTATGGTGCACCGTGGCTCAGACTTTGCCAGGATTATACATTGAAGCCCAGGGAGTTTGCTGTGGCCATCCTTTCTGTAAGTTTACCAGTTCAACCCAAAGTTCCCTTTCTTCATTTAATGGGTTTTCGTCCAGAAACCAGACTCCTTATTGAGTGTGCACCTCCCATATTTCCTGATGTATTTCTCAATCCCACATGCTCCTCAATCCTGTACCCTTTCCAGTATTTGTCTCCACAGTAGCATTTTTGTTACTTTGTTTTATCCAATTCATTAGCTATTATTCTGAAACTGTTTACCAGTCATCTGTGTTTGTAATCTGTCAATATTTATTAGCCTTTGGTTCCATCTCTTTATAACAAACAGAAAAACTTTATACTTGAGATTTTAAGTTAGATATTGTGACATTTAGGCACAGATTTTTACCACCTTCCTTTTTTCTTTCTGCTTGAGAAGGAAGGATTTTAATGTGTTACTTACACTTATGTATTAGAGGGTTAACTTTTTAGAAAAACTTTTAAGTCCAACAGTCAAGCTTGGATAATTAGGTATAAATTTGTAAATCACCTTCCTTTGATGTTACTTCTAGCCTGGTTCCTTCATAATTTACTAGTCATTATACCTCCTGAAGCCACTGTGTACACGTGCTTCATCCACAGCTACATCAGCTTTTAGCTGCTTAAGGACTGACAGTGCTGAGCAAGTTTCCCCTCTTTTTGTAAACCTTTCTGCTTTCTCAATACCCCTCCTCAATTCCTTCTGCTTTGTACACACTCTGTATGTGAATGATTGTTTCACAGAACTTGACTGCAGTCAGCAGAGCTGTTGCTATGTCTGTCAGCTGTTGCTCTTCAAAGGAGTGCCCTGTAAAAGAAACAAGATGACCTCCTGAGACTATTAGGTTACTGTGGTTTTGGAGTGCTTTTTCTAAAGCTTTAGCTATGGTTAACAGAAACGCCTCTACGGTTACTCAGTTACTGTTCATCTAGGTAGACTTGGACTTACATGGTACTCCTTGCTATGCTTACTTGTGCACTGTTGGCCTTGGAAGGTGTCAGTCCTCAGAGGATGTCCAGTGTTCTTTTCTACTTATCTCTGAAGCTGTTCACATAACACCCCCTTAACCACCTGCAGAATCCAGCCATCCCTCATGGTGCCGTCTCTAACTTTTGTCAGCTTCTCGCATGGTTTACTGTCATGTTTGGCAATTTCTTGTGCCACATCCAGTAGTTCCTCACATTGTGCTCAGTTAGCTTAATTTCAGGACAAGGTCTAATTGTCAGGTTATTATAAAACAATATATAACCAATGTAGAACTAAAAATGAAAAGTGGTGGTTTTGATATGCCTGAGCTGACAAACTAGCCATTGGTAATGAACTTGGAACAGAAGTTTGAAGTGGGATTAGGTCCTTGGCATTTTTAGCATCTTGTCCAGGTGTAAGGAGAATGTTTTGCTTACTTTGGTTTAATGTCACTTCTTTCAGTTCTGAGAATAAAACAGTAAAGACTTTTTTTTTTTACTGTAGAAATGAAAAGTGAGTTATGAATGTTATTTCTGTAGTAGTTCTGAGATTTTGATGTTCATGGAGGTCAAGTCAGTTATGATCAAATGAGTACACAGTTTCATTTAGTGACTCAGTTTTAAAAGCAGATCATATTTTGATTAAACTTTTTTCCCTTGATTCCCACACATTTAATATAGTTTCTGTAGTAAGCTCATAAATACAAGTCTAAGGACCAACTTAATTTAAAACAGTTTTCATTCAGAGCTTGATAAAAATCAGAATTCCTTAAAAATTAATGAATAAGGAAAGAAATGTTACTTTAATACAATATACAAACTCAGGTAGAACAAAAGGAAAAAGTTTTTCCTTTCTCCAAAGTTGTGTGCACTATAGTGTATCATGGTGGATGGTAAAATTAATTCCAGCTACTGTGTAAAGGGTATATTTAGAGGAGTTACCAGCATGCATGAATATTGATTGACAGGACAGAATATTTTATTTTTTTAAGAAAGGTGAACAAGTTCAATGTTGATATTTTAGTTGTAGGAGTTCTTTACTAAATTAGATCAGTTACATAAGTCACCTTGTTGCAGAGTAATTCAAGGTAGCTTAAATTTTCTTGGTTTGGTAGACAAAGCACAGAAGACAGTAGTCCACAGCTGAACAACAAATATTCTATTCAGTCTTGAGGTAACACAGCTTTCCCTTTCCTTCTTAGGTTCCACCACATCCCTCAGGTCCTCCTGTGGTTGGTGCACTCCAACCACCTGCTTTCACAGCACCTTTAGGAATCCCACCTCCTGGGTTTGCTCCTGGAGTTCCACCACCACCGCCACCTCCATTTTTACGACCTGGTTTCAACCCAATGCATTTACCCCCAGGTATGTTTATAATTTTATTTTTTTGTT
>JAAGNO010021118.1:0-15274 GCA_033439905.1 Ceryle rudis | reverse complement strand
TTAGAAAAGGAGCAGATGCAGCACTTGAGGCTACGGGCGAGTGGTTAGGGAGATGGTGGGATGAAGGCTGGACTCGACGATCCTACAGGTCCTTTCCCACCATAATGATTCTGTGATTCAACGTGGGCCTGGGGAGCGTAGGAAGTAGAAACCAAGATGTTATGATTTCCACCTGAAAAAGCTGGAGCTATAGTAATTATTTTTATGGAGTTGGGTGATTACTTTCCTAATTTTTGTAGCTTAACTTGGAGCCGAAGCACGAGTTTGATTTTTTGAAAGCTTTTGAAGGTACCCCCCCCACACCCTGCCCCTGTGCCCTTGGGAGCTTAATGAAAGAAAGTTGTGCAAAGCATTAACTTTTGATCTGGAAACTGCCCCTTTTACCCCACACCGACCTATTTAGGGTTAAAAGATTTTCGTTGAGCTACCACCATCGTTGTCTGAGGTGCCAAAGCACACAGATGATTTTCCTGGCGGTTACTCACTACGCCAAGTCACGCTCGTTCCGGGAGAGTTACGCTGAACGGGGGCAGCAAAGGGGAGTTCTGTGGAAGTCACTAATTCTGGGGGTTTATTTGTTGTTTTGTTGTTATTTTTCCCTAGGTGTTACACCAGACTTTTCCTCAACATACCTTCTTGATGAACGGCCTGATTCATGGTGTCAAGGTAAAGAATATTCCTTCCAGCCGCTATCATCTGGGTCATTTGCTGGCGTCACCTGGTATTTGACAGCTAAATATTTCCCTTTGGGGTGCTCCTGGCAAAGCGAATGCCGAGTGAAGAATTGACAGAGCGCGGGCGTCGGGTTGTTGATTTTACTGAGCGGTGTTGACAACGTGCTGCCTGTCAGCGTGGGTTTGGGGCTGTAACAGTCGTGCGTTTGGGCTGAGAACACTCTAATCAGCGTGAGATCAGCCCTCTCTCCGTGTCCTGGAGCGTAACAAAATGAAAAGTCAATGACAACTGAGCTTATCACTACTGGAAGTTGAAACAAAGCGGGTGTTTGTGAGCTCTCCCCAGACAGAGGTGGGGAGAGTGCTGTGGCCCAGTGAGTCTGGACCAAACCAGTGTTTCCAGAGCAGAACTGGAGGCAGCTACGGCAAACCAGCGGTAGCCAAGTTGTTCTTACTTGAAAATGGGGCAAACCAGATTGTTTGGCTCTGGCCAGAGGATCTCAGGACGCGGCCCCAGAGGGGTTTGCCCCCGTGTGAGTTGGGCCCTCCCGTATATGCTAGAGGGGCTCTTCCTGACCCGTCTTGGGGTCCGAAAGATGTTGAAAGGCTTTGAATGATTGTGCTTATTTGCCTTGGCATCTCCTTGGCTCTGTCTTGTCTCCAGCTCCAAGAGAACCCTTTCCCTCGAGCTGCAGCAGATGTTGATGGGATGGAACTTTGCCAGCACCGTTTGAGGTCCTGGCAGGGCAGCTCCTGCTGCGTGGGGAAGACCAAGGGCGGCAGGCCCAGCGCTTGCAGGGAACGGGAAGGAACTGGAGTGTTGAACTGGATTTTTTAGCAGTGCCTGCTGGCTGAGGATTATTTTTTTTCTTCCTTAAAAGGATGTGAGTGGTTTAACAAACTGTTCTGTACTGAATACCGCCTGTTTGTAGGCAATGAGGAGGGAATTGTCTCCTCCTGTCTTTATCTTTAGATAAATGTTGCCAAAACCTCTCACCATTGACAATCAGAATCTGACTGAAGGATTTCTCCCTGTCGTTCTGTCTGTCTTAGGGTTTGCTTTCTTTTCTAAGTGCCCCACTGATTGGTGCTCTCTCTGATGTCTGGGGCAGGAAATCCTTCCTCCTCCTCACTGTCTTCTTCACGTGTGCGCCAATCCCCCTTATGAAGATCAGTCCATGGTGAGTTTACTCTGGTTGGTTATAACCGAGGGGCTCTGAGGGGAGGAACAAGTGGGAGGCTGGCTGGTGGCGGCTCTGTGGGTGTTGCATTTGAGGATGAGGTGGAAGAGTCCGTCCAGTGGAGAAGGATGCTCAGCCCAGAGACTCACTGACGTGGCTGGTTCTGCTGGAGGGTTCAGCATCACGACTTTTTAGTCCTTCCTCTCCTGATGCCCGTTCTCCTGTCAGGCACATTTTGGCTAGGGGGGGAGGAAATAACTTTCTTGTGTGTGTGGGGGGGAAATGTCCTAAAACTCTGTGGGACACCAGACTGAAGCTCACTGTTCCCGAGCACTTTCTGGTGCACCAAGGTCAGACAGAGCAAAAGGAGAATAAGTTCTAAGCCAGCAGCTGTGGACTGCCGTGCGGCCGCCCTCTGACTCTCTTCCACAACGCCCGTTTCAGGTGGTACTTCGCCGTCATTTCCATGTCTGGAGTCTTTGCCGTCACCTTCTCTGTGATTTTTGCCTACGTTGCCGATATCACCCAGGAGCATGAGCGCAGCACGGCCTACGGCTTGGTAAGAGGCCGAGTAACTGCCTTGTCTCTTGGAAGGAATATCTGGGGCTTTGCAGGTAGGAAAGGTATGAAATCAAGGTGGGAGATTTATTGACAAGCCCGAGGATGGCAGCAGTGAAAAGGTACCAGCCACAGGCTCTTCGCCAACGATATTTTCCCTGATCTTCTGCGTGTGATTTAGCTCCAGGGTGGTTTCTCTGTGGTCTGAATGTTGGCTGACTTGTTGCTTGGACTATAAACCAAAGGAGCCTGGTGTGTGAGCAGCTGTGCACCAGCTGGCGAGCTGTGATCGGGCCCTTTCTATAGGGTTACTGGAAATAATGTATGGGAGTCCTTAGGATTGCTCTGATTTCCCTTCGCTAGAACTTAGCCTAGGTTGCCCCGAGAGAACCCATCATCTTGGTGTCTACAGGAGTCCCACCAGACATGGCAGAACTAGAAGCCTTGAGTTACGTGGGAGGAGAAAACAGGCTCTAGAAGAGGCTGTATTAACACTTCGTGCTTCCAGGTGTCAGCCACCTTTGCTGCCAGTCTGGTCACGAGCCCGACGATTGGAGCGTACCTTTCCCAAGCCTACGGCGACACGCTGGTGGTGGTGTTGGCTTCGGGGGTTGCTTTGCTGGATATTGGTTTCATCCTGCTGGCTGTGCCGGAGTCTCTGCCGGAGGAGATGCGCCCGGTCTCCTGGGGAGCTCCGATCTCCTGGGAACAAGCAGATCCGTTTGCCGTAAGTCATCTTGCTGCTGCTTTCTCTCCATTCTGCATTTCTCTCTCATTCCACAAGAGGTGGTGGACACAAGGCTTAGATTAACCCCGTTGAAGGTGCGGGGTTTGGCTGCACAGCAGACTGCACCCATCCAGAGTTGGCTGGCAGCTTCTTACCAATGTCATATAGCTACAGACCAGCTGAAAACAGCTTCAGGTGTCCCGAAGCAAGAGCATCTCTGGGTGGAAATGTGCCAGTTGTTTGAATATTAATTCCAAGACATAACCATAGAACTGTGTCAGGAGAAGGCTCTTGTGTTCCTGGCTTCTCAGGACGGTTACTAGTGATGAAGAGCTTTGCACAGCTTCACCTCACCTTTGCTTGCTAGGAAGGTTATTTGGGCTCTCTTTGGGAAACCCCAATTGTGATCAAAAGGACTTGACTATAAATCTGAGAAACCGAAAGGTAAAAATTCCTCATTCTGAAGGCTGATGCCATCGTACACCTGGTCTGGTTTGATCCAAGCATTCATTTCTTAGATAGAAGATGGTGACTTCAGCACTTGGTTTGGCTGTTTCTGTACTTGGAGAATATTTAATGATATTAACTCCGGGATTCTTTTTTTTTTTCCACATTTTTTTCATTCCTTACAGTCCTTGCGGAAAGTGGGTCAGGATTCCACAGTGCTGCTCATCTGTATCACCGTCTTTCTCTCCTACCTTCCCGAAGCTGGCCAGTACTCCAGCTTTTTCCTGTACCTGCGGCAGGTCAGTCTCGCCAGGAGGGAAGCTTCTGAAGGCAGGATAGCCCAGCCTACAAATATTCTTTGAGTTGCATGTCCTGAGGGAGCTGATCTTGGCCATTTTACTCCTATGGCAGCAGGGAGGTGGTGGGAGGTTTGGCTGATTCATGTTTAGGAAGAAGCTCTTCCCCAGGAGGGTGCTGAGACACTGGAACAGGTTGCCCAGAGAGGTGGGGGAAGCCCCATCCCTGGAAGTGTTCAAGGCCGGGCTGGATGGGGCTCTGAGCAACCTGCTCTAGTGGGAGGTGTCCCTGCCCGTGGCAGGGGGTTGGGACCAGATGATCTTTAAGGTCCCTTCCAACCCTGACAATCCTATGATTCTATGTTTAAGCACCTGCCAAGCACTGTCACTAAAGTTCGGTGACACCCGATGGGGTGATTTGTCTCAAATCTCCTGCCTGAAAAGTCCTTCTCTGGTGTTTTCACAGGTCATTGGATTTTCCTCAGAGACTGTGGCAGCCTTTATTGGGGTAGTTGGAATCCTCTCTATACTGGCTCAGGTGAGGAGCGATTTCTCTGGGTATAAAAACATCCAAAATTGATGCTAACGGGGGGCGGTGAGTTGTCAGAATCCCTGTGGCCTCACGGGCATCATCGGGCCCGCGCACAGCTACCAGCAGCTCCTCTCTCTTGTCTCTTGAGCATCTCAATCTGTCAAATAACAAACTGTGGTGAGCTGGGGGGTGGCCCATTGTTGCTCTGTGAAACTGTCTAGAGGCTGTAAATGTAAATATTTCAAAGTTGGGGAAAAAAAACCCAAAAAAACCAAAAGAAAAGAGAAGTATATTTAAAAGATCAGGGAGAAGTTGTGGATGCCCCATCCCTGGAAGTGTTCAAGGCCGGGCTGGATGGGGCTCTGAGCAACCTGCTCTAGTGGGAGGTGTCCCTGCCTGTGGCAGGGGGTTGGAACCGGATGATCTTTAAGGTCCCTTCCAGCCCAAACCAGTCTATGATTCTATTCTTTGATTCTGTGAAACCCCACAGACCGTGCTCTGCCTGCAGGGACGCGCTGCTTTCTGACAGGGTTAGGAGAACAGGGAGTGTGGGGGGAATGCACAGTGGCCAGTCTCACAGCAGCGTCCGGTCTCTTGGCTTCCCAAGCTCTTCCCCTCTGCTGCCCTCATCTTGCTTTGCACTTACTTTGAAAGTTTTTCTTTCCAGACAGTTGTGTTGGGAATTCTCATGCGTTCAATAGGAAATAAAAACACCATCCTCTTGGGACTGGGCTTCCAGATCCTGCAGCTTGCCTGGTACGGCTTCGGATCACAGCCTTGGTAAGAGTTTGCCCACGTTTGTCTCCTGGCATCGGCAGGTTTCTCCCTCTGCGGTGGTTCTGCGGCCGAGGGCGATGCTGCAGTGCTGGTTTGCGCTGGCAAACCTCCTCCTAACCATGGCCTCTTTCTCTCCCAGGATGATGTGGGCAGCGGGAGCCGTGGCTGCCATGTCCAGCATCACCTTCCCGGCCATCAGTGCCATGGTGTCTCGGAACGCGGACCCTGACCAACAGGGTGAGTCCCTCGGGTTTTGCCCAGTGGGCGCTGGAGCTGACACACGTTGGAGTTCTGGGTGGTGGTGGTGGCAGGGTTGGCAGGACGGGTGGTGGTGGGGTGGTGCCAGCCATGAGGCGTCACTTGATTCTTGGTCATTTTGCTGCTCTTGGCTTTGATTGGAGCTGATGCTTTAGGAGGGGATTCTTAAATGCTTTCTGTAGGTGTCCCGTGTGGCCTGGCTGAAGTAGAAGGGTGATTGCTGCTTCACCTTTTGCCTGCTTTGCGGTTTGACCCTGAGCCTTCAGACTTGGCTGCCTTAAATTCCAGTCCAGTTGGACGTCGCAGCTTCCCGTGTCCGTGCTCATTTTATTCTCCACAGTAGCAAGCCCAGAGTTCCTGATTTTTGTAAAACCCGATACTGAGCGAAGCTCATCACAAGCTAAAAATCATCTGTAGTGTCTGTCAGAACAGACCTAAATATTTGGTCCTGTCTTTAAACCCGTGAGGATCTGGAATGCAAGAGGGTTCTGCAGAAAGCTGGAGGTGTCTTCCTTTCCTGGCTGTCCCTAGGTGTGGTGCAGGGGATGATCACTGGGATTCGGGGGCTGTGCAACGGCCTGGGGCCCGCGCTCTACGGCTTTGTCTTCTATCTCTTCCACGTGGAGTTGAATGAGATGGCTGAGGTGGAAACTTTGGGTAAGGCCTCCAGACCCAACATGGCCAACCCTACAGACGAGGTAACCCGATCAGCGTTACGGTTCCGTGTGCTGGGCCGCTTCTGTCCTGCACTCGAGCCTTAAAAATGGTTCCTCTGTTTCTCCCTACAGAGCAGCATTATCCCAGGGCCTCCATTCCTGTTTGGGGCCTGCTCTGTGCTGCTGTCACTCCTGGTGGCCTTGTTCATCCCCGAGCACAACCTCACGCTGAGGTCGGGCAGCCACAAGAAGCACAGTAACGGAGCCCAGACGCATGCCCACAGCCCGCAGGCCGGAGGGTCGGATGGCAAGGAGCCCCTGCTCGAGGACAGCAGCGTGTGAGGTCGGGAGAGCACGACCTGGCTCGCGTCGCAGCTCCAGACCGAGGATGGACTCAGCCAGTGGAAGCGAGGGGAGAGAGGGTGAGGGGAGAGAAGAAGGGGGTGACACTGCACCACTAACAGCCAGTGAGAAGGGACCGGGGTTCCCTTCCAGCCAAATACACCCAGCTGGTGCAGAAAGGGAGTTGTATCATCTGGTGATGGCGGAACAGGGAGATACTGAAGTGCTCCACGGGAAGGGGTCATTGGTTGAAGCAAAGCTTGTCCGTGATACCGAACTTCCTGGTGTCACCCGCCAAACGCTCAACTCACCGGTGAGAAATGGAGCTGGCACCTTCTGTGCTCTGACGTGAGCTAACCGAGCTGCCAGCCAGAACGGAACGAGGCATCTGTCACGTGCCCCATCCCCTAATGTCACTGGGACGTGCTGCTCGATGGGCTCGGCCCGGCGAGCGGCTCGGCAGCGTCCTGCGGCCGTGGTGACGCACGGCGTCTGCAGGCACGAGGAACGGGTCGTGCGGTCGCCTGTGAGCGGATCCTCGCTGCTTGAGGGTCTGATGGATTTTGCCCATTCTGCCCCAAGTAAAACTGAGACCAAAAAAAAAAAAAAAAAAAAAAAGAAAATAATAACCCAAATCTACTGACTTCATGTTCTGATGAAGAAAAATGGCTAAGTTACATTGCAGCTGACCCAGGGGAGGATGGGCAGATGAGAGAAGGGCGAGCACGTGAATTGTGAGGGCTTAGATGGTCAACACTGTTTGTGTTCGTTTGGGTTTTCTTCCTTTTTTTTTTCTTTTGTTACACCGATGTAACATTTGTCCGTTGCTACCTCCGTAGGTAGTAGGTAGAGGGGTTTTTTTTCAGGAATCTTTTTCTGGAACCATAAGGATTGTTTAGAAAACACCAGTTCTTTGAGAGGTTGGAGGAACAACTAAGCTCTGCCAAGCACTTTGATCAAGAGTAGTTTCCTGAGAGAAAGGTCAAAGAAATAGCTGTTTATCTCGAGCACTTTTGTAAAGCATGTTGATTTTTCCCCAGGCTCTTGCCATCTGATATTAAAACCAGATAACGACCGTAGTTTGTTTTCTCTCAGTCCAAGAGATCCCGACAGTGACGATTGCCGTGGATTGGAACTTGCAGGTTTGGATCCCGTGCAGCATTTCTGAGCCTGCTGGGATGGCTTTTGTTTTGTTGGGAAATGGAATTGCAACCTCTGCTGCGGGGTTCGGCTTTGTTTAGGGAGAGCAGCAGGTACTTGTGCTGGAGGTTTGTGCAAGAAGCCAAGACAAACGTGCAGGGAACGCTTGGTTGGTTGTAGATATGTAGGGATGTGGCAGAGGGCAGGAAACGATTGTTCTTGTTTGAGTCAGATCAGAAGGAATGGCCTTGAGCAGTCACTGGGGAAGTAACAACCAAACAGGGAACACTGAAGGAATCAGTTGTTAAGGGAATTAATTGAGGATACGGTAGCCAAAACCAGTCCTGGCTCAGCGTGGGCTGTGTGCAGCGGCTGGGATGCCTTCTCTGTCTGTTTGGAACATCTTGGGTCTTTGCAAAGGGGTTGTCATGGCTGGTGCTGTGCCTGTGCAGCAGCGACCGCTGCCTGTGCTGGAAAACACCAACTGGACGACCCTGGGGAGCTCAGTCCCTGGCCCAGAGCTGGCAGAGGCAGGGGAGAGCCCCGGCCAGCCTGGCCCAGCCCTGGCAGTGCGAGGGATCCAGCGTCTGACTGGGCTGGTGAGCGATGGCTTTGGACTCACCCTGCTCGGAACCGCTGCCTGCCTAGACTGGGCCAGACTGATAAAGTCCGTTTACCAATTTCCTGGACCAGTTAGTTATGGGAGGTGGACATTTTGGTGAAATAATTCAGTTTGTTTTGCATTAATCCAGCCCGCTACCCCGACCCTGTAGCGGGAAGTGTAAGAGCAGACGATCGGCCGTGCAGAGCGCGGCTGCCCCGGGCGCCGGGGGCGTTTGGTCTCGCTGCCAGGTGGGAGAACAGAGCCAGCAGAAACTCTTGGTGACCTGCGGTGACTCCGGGTTCCCCAGGCTCCTCACAGGGATGCTCTAAATTCCCAGACGTTACTGGGCTGGACTGTCTTGTGCGTGCACAGCGAGCTCCTTTCCTGAAGGAAATCCAGTCACTTAAAGTGACTACTGCTGGCAAAAATTGCCTTTTTTGGTTTTTGGATGGGGGCTTTACTACGTACATCTGGTGATTCATCTCTTGACGCTGCATTAAAATGAACTGAAGTAGATTTGTCCCTCACACACAAAGTGAAACGAAACACTGACTTGTTACCTCCTTCGCACTGAGGCACTCAGAGCTTCACGGGTAGAATAGAGCGGAACGGTACGAAAAAAACGAGCGTAATTTATATGATATAAAGTATATAGAGATATATTTTTTAAAGTCCTTTCCTTTATTGAATAGTTTATCTCAACCGATGCGTTCCCAGCCCCATTCCCTCTCCCCTCCACCGTTGCCTGTGGCATCTCAGCCTCTCCTGCCCTTCAGGCTGCAGAATTATCGTGGCCAGCTCCCCACGGCCCCTGTGACCACCCCGCAACACCCGAGTTCCCAGCAATGACATCTTCCAGCTCGTGAGTAGTGGACTGGGACTGGTTCGGTCACTTTTGTCAGCCCCTGAGCTGGGGACTGGGCGATGCTGCAGGTCAGGGAGTGGAGGGATTACAGTGTTGCTGTGGGCACCGTTATCAGCGTGAAGGTGACGTGGGCATCGGTCCCTCGCTGTGCCCGTGTGTGGGGCTCCCGGTGGGGCAGGGCCGTTTGCCCTCCCCAGAGACTTGCCCTGGCACGGGGATTCCTTTTGGTGGTTCTGGAGTTCCTCTCACCAGGTACAGTGGGGGCTCAGCCCCAGGTAACTCCCCTCCCCTTCCGCATAGGGATGTGACCCACCCACCGTTCTGCCTTTTAAGTGACAGAGGAGGACTTGGGCCAAGCGGTGACAGAGCTGGAATCACCAGACCTGAATGAAGAATGTCTCATTCTGAAGGGCTGGTAATTTCACACCGTCCCTCGTGGAGATGGGAAAATCTGTACGAAGCGTTCAGCCAGTTTTGCCAATTTTTTTTCTTACTTTATATGAAAACACAACTTTTTTAAAAGAGCCTTTTCTTAAAATCCCCTTAATCTGCTGGGTAGGGCCTGAGCCTGGCTATTTAACATCGCTATGCCCAGAGCCTGTCTGCAGTGACTTACTGGTGTGGGTAACAGCAATGCCCCAAACAAGGCAAAACTTGGCTTAATTGCCCCTCTCCTGCAGTTCCACTACTCACAGCAGCAGCTCAAGCGACTTTAAACCGGCCTCGTCGCATTAACCCCCCCCCCGCGTTAAACCATCACTTTCTCTTCTATGAAAGTAACTTTTTACTTCACTGGTTTTTATTCTTTTCTCTGCACTCGAACCTTTGGTTATCTTGGAGAAGCGTGGCCACGTGGCAGCCCACGTTGGCTGAAGGACGGCAGCACCTCCACGTTTACTCTCGCCTGTGTTTCTGTACCTCTTTTTTTTTCTCTTAAGCTAACGATGAAATGTATTTATTTCAGTTGGGGGTGTGTTCAGAACTGGTTCATCTCTCCCTCTGATGGATTATTTATTAAACTGCTGCTTTCCTGTTGTGTTGAAGTTCTCTCTCCTTTGGCTTTCTCCTTCGTGTGCCCTGAGCTTCTGCCTGGTGCGTCTCGACCCGTGCGAATCGTGCTGAAGAAGCTGTTACAAGAGGCTATGCGTCAGGCCTTGCACGTTGACCTGTCTTTAACCAGCACAAGCTGTCAAATTATTTCTGCAAATTCCTTAAAACTAAAGTATTCTAGAGCCAAAAGTACTTGGAATCAATTCCCATTCACCCTTGACCCTCAAAAAGTCATCCGGGGTTCCACAGAAGAGTTACGATAGCGGTGCCTTAACAGCTCCAACTCCTCTGGTGCTGAGACATAAAACATTCTGAGCTGTGACCCAGCTGCTGGTCACACGGGGTGGGGGCTGAGGGCTCCGGGAAGCTGTTTTCAGGCACTTTGTGCGGGGCAGAATCAGAGAATGGACATGATGGGGCTGGGCAGGGAGCAGCCAAATGCTTTGGAGGAGCGAGTGGTCCAGGGTCAGTGTTGTTGGGCTGTAGTTGTCACCTCGCTGGCCCCACCCCAAGGAGACAATCCCCACGTCAGCTCCCCAGCTCCCCTATCCCCACCTCTTCCCGGGGCTGATTTCACCATCCCAGACTCTTGTCTTCCAGACAGGCTTTATTTAGATCCTATCTTCCTCATTTCAACACTTCTGGTGGTCGAGGAGGGTACTAAGTGAACAATATAATCACCAGAAGTATAAACAACATCCAAGACAGCTCTTTGATGGGTTCTGGTGTTTGATGGCCGATATCCGGTAACGAGCTGGAAACACAAGCCACCCATTGTACAATACATTGCCTTTTGTATTTATTTCCTCTGGATGTCAGCTTGTTTTTATTCTATTTATTTCATCTTTAGCTGAAAAAGATCCCTTGGCTCGTCTTGTTTTGCATCCTTGGAGATCAAAAGAGGGTCTTTCAGTAGGGTGTGTTGTTGGCCCTCCTCTCCTCAGCGCGGTGGTCGTTCGGGCAGCGCGGGTCACCCGGCATCGCTGCGATGGGGACATTGCTGTGTGAGGGGCAAGAGCCGGTGTGTGGGACGAGGGTCCCTGGGGTGAGATTCTCCATGTTTTGCACCATGCAGAAAACTTTTAATCTTGTTCCAGTTGTCCTCATTAGCACCTACTCCTGCCCTGTCATTTCTGGTGATGACAGCTCTGGGCTACACCCAGACCTGGTGGGCTCTGGCATTGCCGGTGGCGGTGTGGGGGTATCCTGTGCTGGGGGTATCCTGTGCTGGGGGTATCCTGTGCTGGGGTATCCTGTGCTGGGGCCCAGCATGCATCCCGCTGTGGTTTGTCTCTCCCTGCTGAACTGTTTTGTTTCCTGAGCAATGGCTCTGGAGTGAGCACTGCCCGGCAAAGCCCCCTGTTCCTGCCCCTCAGGAGGAAGCACCGTTGGTTTCCAGGAAAACTTTTGGGACTTCTGATTCTTGAAAGCCATCATTCCCATAGCTCTGACCCGAAAAGTTTCCTGTTGGGTGGAAAACTCTCCCGGTGCTGAAGTTTGCTCTTTCCGCCCTGCGTCCGCTACCTGATGATCTCTCTTTGCCGTGTTCGGGGCAGGGGCAGCTGCCTGCACACCCGGGGATGGGGGGGAAGGGCCTCGAAGTCCCCTGAGCCAGTGGTGGGGCAGGAACTGTGGGGACGGCTCAGGGTCAAACCTGTGGGAGCTGCCTTGGGGTCTCCCGAGCGTGGACGAGTCCCTTGTTCTCTCCCTGGCTTGGTAAGGGTGCCGTTAGAGCTGGACCTCATGCAGCTAGAGTTTTATCAGGTTTCCATAAATCCCTTTTCCTCTGTGATTTGTGTTGCCCATTTGCCTGGTGGAGCTCCTGGGTACTCGGCAAGCCCTGAACCTGGGGAAGTGCATCACAAGGTGCTGGACTTGACCCAGCAGAAGCCTGCACCAGACCCTGGCCAAGGGTGGCTACCAGGACTCAGGTAATTTATTTTTTCAACTGTGTTTTGCCCCTTTTGCCCCCAAATCCTGTAGCAATAAGCATGGCCTGCGAGGATGGTGTTGCTCTTCTTTTCACTCTCACTTGGTGACATTATGAAGTGATCCTTCCCCGAACGAAGTCACTCGGCGCTCGGTGTCACCCCACCTCCAAACTGCTGTGGGGGCACAGCCTGGGAAGCCCTGACTGGTCCCTCCTGGGGCTCGCCCGTGGCCATCGCTCACCCATCACCCATGGAGGGACCGGCAAAGCCTTGTGCCGTGGATCTGGGCCGCAGGAGCTGGATGGGGAGGCCAAACCCTGGCCCTGCCGGCACATCCTCGGGCATCCCAGACTCGATGCCGGGAAGAGCCAGGTCAGTGCTGGGAGCAGCCCCAGCTTGTCCCACACCAGGGCTGGGCTGGGGGCTCCAGGAAACGCATCTGTTAACACAGGATGGAAGGAACAAAAACTCCAGAGCCATTAATCACCCGCCTTTGGCTGAATGTGCATATTTGATGACAGGTGTTTACAGAGCACTTCCCTTGCTCCAAGGGCTGCTGGACCATCAGCATGTTAATTACTCGGCCTCCCGAAAGGATGCGGAACGCGCCCAGTGCCCAGAGCTGCCTCTCCAGAAAGTTCCCAGATGGGAAATGGCCAAATCCTGTGCCGACTTTTCACCTTTTGCAACAGGAGGTGCGGGGCTGTGCACATCCCCTCCCTCATCCCTTTAGCATCTTCCCCGGCCTCGGCCATAGCCTAGTGGGATGGAATGGGGGAGAACTGGGCCTGTCCCTTCCCAGGGAGCTGGGAAGGAGCGAGGAAGTGATCGACGCCAGACCTGCTGTGAGACAGGACAGGTGCTGAGGCTGTGCCAGGGCTTGGGGCTAAGACAACACAGGGTAATCACCAGGTTCCACTAGTAACACTTTCTCCATCTATACCATAAGCTCGACCCTCACAGTAGCACCTATTTTCATCCTCAAAACCACCCTTTTCTGCTGTTAAATGTGATTTGGGCTGCCCACTGGGGGGGTGGGGGCCCTTGCACCATGCAGGGACCTATCAGGCCAAGGGCTTTCCCGGCACAGCCCTTGTCTGCAGAGCTGGGTGTTGCAAGAGAGCTGAACTTGAAAGAAAATCGGTAACCTCCCTCTGGAAATACCCCTTGGGCTGGAAAGTCCAAGCCCCCGGGGCTGGTGCTTGTGGGGGCGGTCCCTGCAGAGCTTAAGAAGGGCTGAGGATGGGGCTGGTGCCCAGAAGAAGACAGCCCCAGCTGGTGGCGTTCGCTCGCTGGGAGGAAGGAAAACCAGCCCCTGCTGCCGCCTTGCCCTGCCGTTGGCTCTGCGGGTGATGGAGCCGGCTCCTCTTCTCCTCCTCCTGGGATCGCTGTGGGGCTGCAACGGTGAGTGCCACGGGGGCCAAAAGCCATCCTGATCCCTTAGCCCGCTGCTCTCTTCACTTTGCCATGTGGCACTGTGGGTGAACGCAGCCCCAGGGTCCTCCTGCTGCTGAGCCCCAACGGCCGCCCCGTCCCACGCATGTGGCTGCTGCAGGGATCCTTGTCCCAGTGCTCAGCCTGGCCTGGGGTCACTGCCCCCCTGCCAGAACGGCAGCAAGGCGGGTGAAGGATGAGGGCTGGGGGAGGGGGGAGGGGGGTTGGGGGCTCGTTTCCGGAGATGTGGCAGACCCAGTGTGGCACTGCCACAGGCGTTTTGGCTCCACCGCACTCTCGATGCCCAGTGGCTGTGAGCAGTTGCCCTGGGCACCATGGCGAAGCCTCAACCAGCCCTAACGAGTCGCCACTAATGAGCTGCTCCCCACAGCCCCGATGATGAAGCTTCTGCATTGCCTGAGCGTGACCCTCCACTTTGCAGCAAACTGGGAAACCACTGTCCAGTTTGCACTCTAAACGACGGGGTTCTGGTGATTGTCCCCTAAACCCCGTGGTTTGCTCCCTCCTCTGCCCAGGGCAACCCGCTGCCAGGCTGGTGGTGACACCGGAGGAGCTGCTGGTGCCATACGGGGGCTCGGCGCAGCTGAACTGCTCCCTGGCCTGCGAGGGGGGCACGGTGCAGTGGAAGGGGCTGGACACCAACCTGGGGAACATCACCTCCTTCCCCACCCACAGCATCCTGCACATCAGCAGTGCCGTGGTCGCCATGGCAGGCACCAAGACCTGCCAGGGGACTTGTGACAGGCAGCAATACCAGCGCACTGTTCAACTGCAGGTCTATGGTAAGGATCCCCCAGCTCATCCCCGGCTGCCCGCTCCCTCCTGGGCCATGGTGCCAAAAATCCTCGCCTGACGCTGCGGTTCCTCTCCCAGCACTCCCAGACAGGCTGCAACTGGAGACAGAGCCCAGCAGCCTGGAGCCAGGGTGGCCAGACAGCCTGCGCTGCTCAGCCAAGGGGATTTACCCGCTTGAATTTATGAGGCTCACTTGGTACTGGGGGGACCAGGCACTGGAGGACACAAACTTTGAAAGCGTGGAATCTGATGAGGAGCTGTCTGATGTCGTGTCCACGCTGCCGTTGCCCTGGAAGGAGGTGAGAGAAGGGGTGGAGTTCAGGTGCGAGGTGACGCTGAGAATTCAGCAGGAGATCTTCACCCGCGTGGCATCTGTGGCAGTGAGGACCAGAGGTGAGTGACAGGGTGGGAGGGAGCTGGGCATCCAGGTCATGAGCTGCCCTGCAGTGCTTGAAATGGCTTTGCTGGCATGGGAATAGCACCCATTTCTGTTCCCCTCTGCAAATCTCCTGTCCCTGTCCCTGTCCCCATCCCTGCTGCCATGCTGGCGGTGCTGGTTTGCTTCTGCTCACTGCCTCTCCCTGCTTGGGATGGCTGGGTGGTGGGGTGGAGGAGGATGGGGCTGCTGGGCAGTGTGGGTGGAGGGGGCTGTCACCCCACAGTTACCCTCACATGTGCCAGAGAGGCCTCATCCCAGCTCTGAGCCATGGCTGAGGCCGCTGTGACCCACTGTGTTCACAGCCGTGACAGAGCAGCTGGTGGCTGTGGCCACCTCCACAGGGAGCTCCCAGACAGCAGTGACTACAACGGGCACCCCCAGCACAGCCAGCCCCATGACCACCTCTGCACTGCCACCAGACCCAAGAGTCCCCACACACGATCCCACCCCAGCCCTGACTGCCACCCGGGTGTCACCTGCTGCTGACACCATCCTGAAGCCGGCTGCTGCCACCAAACCCCCCTCCACAGAGCACTCGGCTCCCCGC
>JAAGNO010021115.1:28453-58866 GCA_033439905.1 Ceryle rudis | reverse complement strand
GTCCCTTCATGAACCCATGTTGGCTGGGCCCGATCCCCCTGTTGTCCTGCACTTGCCACGTGGTCACCCCCAAGATGAACTGTTCCATAATCTTCCCCCGAACCGAGGTCAGGCTGGCAGGCCTGTAGTTCCCTGGATCCCCCTTCCTGCCCTTCCTATAGATGGGTGTCACGTTGGCAAGTCTCCAGTCATCCTGGACTTCCCCAGTTGACCAGGATTGCTGACAAATAATGGAGAGGGGCTTGGCAAGTTCCTCCGCCAGCTCCCTCAGCACCCTCAGGCAGATCCCATCCGGCCCCATAGACTTACAGGTGTCCAGTTGGCTTAGCAGGTCTTTCTCTACTATTTCCTGGATTGTGAGGGGATTATTCTGGTCTTCATCCCTATCTTCCAGCTGAGGGGACTGAATACCGTGAGGATAACTGGTCTGACTACTAAAGACTGAGGCAAAGAAGTCATTAAGTACCTCAGCCTTTTCCTCATCCTTGGTAACAGTGTTCCCTCCCTCTTGCATCCAGTAAAGGGTGGAGATTCTCCCTGCTTCTTTTTTTGTTGTTTATATATTTGTAAAACCACTTTTTAATCTCTTGGATAGAAATAGAAGGTTCAGAGTTCAAGTTAAATATCCACAAGGTGTTAGATTCAGTACTTCACTGTATTACAATCTCTCCGGTGATTACAGACCTGTAATAAATTAACTTATTGATTAGAGATGACCTGTCTAAAATAATAACAATGGTTACTGACTACTTACAGTGAATATTAACTTAATACAAAGGTTTGAAAGGAATTTCTTCCAAGTTTCCTAGCTAACATCTGTTCAAATAATAAAAATTCTCCTGGGCAACTATATAAATTATAATTGATCTTTTCTGAAAGTGATCAGACCTGTAGAAGCAGTGTGGAGAAAAAATTCTTTTGCATCACTTGCCCACTGGGTATTTTTCAGAAGAGTGGGGAGATAAGCACTGCCTGCATAAATATTTATCCTGGAATTTTAACATCTAAAGAAAGAGAGTTGACAATCTTGTTTAGGAAAACAGTCATTTCTTTGTAAAGCTAGATAGTAATTTATCTATTGTAAATACAGAGGCTCATATTGGCACCTGTTTCTGCTAAGGAAAATATTCACTGGGAATATATGGAGCTTAAAAACAAACAGATGAATGAAAAAGGGTCTTTTTATCATCAGCAGGCTGGGTATATTGCTTTTAAATAGCTATAATACAGATAGAGGCTACATTAAGAGACCTATTTAATTCAGGCACTTTGCCAAGAATAGGCGATGATGTTGTTTACAGTTTATTAATACTGAATAAAGTGAAATTATATTCAATTTTAGCATCTGGAGAAAACATGGCTTACTGAAAGGTCAGACAGTTGAAAGGCTGCCCAGGTTCTGTAAAATGGAGAAGCTGAGGGTCTGATCTGCAGAACCACAATAAAAGTGTCAGCAGAGAATCCAACTGAAAGGAACCTGATCTGAACTCTCTCAAATTGCTGTATTACGTTCCTTGCAATGCAAATTATTATATGTGCTGACTATCTTTAAACTGAGCAAAGGCTGTGCGAGAGTAAGTAGAAGATGGAAAAAATAATTGCAACTTTAAACCAAAAATTGTTGTACCTGACCCAAAATCACTTACAGGCAATTTGCCATGCCTTGTGCTAAGAAAAGTAAGGATCCATTTAAAGTAACCAATTCGTAGCAGCAATGACATAGATTTGCAAAGCTGTACCAAGTTGCTACGGTTACTGGGGAGGAACAAATTGGGTCATTTGGCATTGAAAAGAGGTTTTTCTGCTTGTGATATTTCTTTTGCCTGTTCCCTGTGCAGTGAAAACCTGTTACCACCCGTCCTCACAGTCTTCAAATGTGCTCATGAAAAGCTGGCAGTTTGAGCAGGTATATCTGGGGTACAAAGCATTCAGAATCATCCATCGCCTTCCCCTTGATTTTGATTTTTTTTCTTTAAGAAGTCCCTTGTTGTCCTGGTAGCAAAAAGTGTAAAACTCTAATTAAATAACACCCTCATTTGGCGACAGAGAAGGCTTCCCACACTGCCTTGTCCCAGTGAACAAAAATCACCTTGAGGACTGGAAAGAACAAGAAGATGACATAAAACTTTGAGTATGTTCCAAGTCATCTCCATCTGGGGGAAAAAAGTAATGGTGTGCTAGGAATGTGGAAGTGAAGTCAATGCTGTAACATTTGTAAATACATACAGTATTAGTAATGCTAGTTCAAGGCCTGCTAATACAGTCCATTTAAAGATTTTGCTTAAAGACTCAAGCTGCCCTGCCATTCTCCGTGAGGGCATCTTTGTAGCCAAAAGAGATTCTCTTTCTGTTTTGAATCTGAACTTCCTCCCTTCTTTGATTTGAAAATTTGTTGTAATTTCAACTGTTTATCATCTACTCCCCAGCCAAATGTAACACTGTTTTTCTAAAGTTTAAATTCACAATAACAAATAGTGAAAAAATTAACAATCTACTGATATAATTTCTTGAATCAAAGATTGTGAATTGACATTCTTGTGATAGGCTTTTAGCTTCCTCAGTTATTCTCATACACAGCTTCTAGTAGGAACCTGATGGGGAAATGTGTCTTTGCTTTCCTGACCTGTGGGACTCATTACTGGTTGCAATGACTCTGCTGAATTTTGACAAACAGCTTACCTCTGAAAATAATGTTGTCTGCTTTGACTTGAGCAAGGCTTTTGACACTGTCTCCCATAACATTCTCGTGGGTAAGCTCAGGAAGTGTGGGTTAGAAAAGTGAACAGTGAGATGTGTTGAGAACTGGCTAAACAATAGAGGTGAGAGGGTTGTGATCAGTGGCACAGAGTCCAGTTGGTGACCTGTAGCTAGCAGTGTTCCCCAGGGGTCAGTACTGACCCCAGCCTTATAAAACATCTTCATCTGTGATCTGGACGAAGGGATAGGGTGTACCCTCAGCAAATCTGATGATGATACTAAACTGGGAGGAGTGGCTGATCCACTGGAAGGCTGTGCTGCCATCCAGCAAGATCTGGACAGGCTGGAGAGCTGGGCAAAGGCAACCTTTCAACCCCTATTCTATGATGCTATGATTCCATGATGCTCGTGATTTCTGTTTCCTGAAGACAACAGAATGAGGAGAATGAAGGCTTAGACAGAATACATCAATGCTTGCAAAGGAAAGACAGATATAGGCTGGCAAATTGGAGTTCATCTAACAACATATAACATTATTAATCAGAGATGTCAAGCACTGAAGAAAAAAATGCATAGTATAATAATACAGTTGATGGTGAGCATGGAGACCAGTGCGGTGATTATAAAACTGTTGGCATAATGATAAATAGGAACAAATGTTGTAACTGAATTTCCTTCTCTCAAAGTAACTATACGATTAATGAAAATGCATTTTGAAGTTAAAAGAAAATTAAGAAACACAAGAAAATTTAGTAAGTTGAAAATAAAAATATTTCTTTTAGAAGAATATTTAATTGCAGCTGACTACTAAAAATGATGTAGTCATGTGAACTATGAATTGAAGAACAAGGTTTTTCTTGCCGGGCTGTAACCTGTACGTAGTGAAATCTATGGTCTGAAGGTTCCGCTTGTCACACAGTAATTCACAGTGCCCATCTCTGCTGCTGTTTTTGTTATTGGAGCTGGCTAAACTGTTATATCATCTACAGAGAGTGGGGGGGTTTACCACAGACCTAGGAAAAAGGCTGACAGACACAAGAATTCAGGGAGAGTAGGACTCTTTTGTTCTCCTTTACTACTCTTCCACAAATCAGAAATTCATGCAGTAGCGCCTTGGATAGACACTTACCAATTATACCCTTAGGATATTAGCTCCTCAGCTTAAATATTTGTCAAGAATAAGTGAAAAAGTGCTACTATTCACTCACACGTGCATACACATTCCAGAGGCAACACACACTTTGAACTGAATGTATTATTAGATACTGAGATGTTCTGATGAATTTTTTTGTCCCAGGTCTGTATCCCATAGTAGCTTGTTTTTTAGAAGTGAGATAACATAATGGCAGTTCACTTCCATAATTCACTTGTCTATTTATTACCATATATAGTTCATCTAGTTCGACTATGTTAGTAGTTACCTAAATTAGAACAGTATAGGATTCAAAAAGAAAAAAACAAACCCCACAACCCAAAGTTGCCAGCCCATCCCATTACTGGGAGCCCATCCCTCACAGCCCCACCCCACCTCCCAAAAGAAAAAAAAAAAAAGTGAAAAACAATCCCAAATCCGAATGCACTGTAAGCAAATGAAAGGAGGTGGGCGTGAGGAAGCTGCTCATGGTGCATCACGGGGGTTCCTGATTTATCTGTGAGTCATTATCTGAGGATCTTACCCTCAGGATTTATGTTTTTCACTTCAGCAACCTGAAAAATTTCCCTGTCTTCTATGTTTTAAATTTTAAGTCAGAAGAAAATGAACATGAAGAATGAGAAGAAAAGGATGCCCAAAGGCAAGAAAAGGTATTAAGCAGAATAGCTGGCAAAGCAAGGCAAAGTATCCCGTATGGTATTTTTCTACTAGTTGTTTGAATTACCGTATGAGTGTGCAAGAAATAAACCTGACAGGATGGATATCTCAATGAAAAGATGAAAAGTTTTCCCCATCTTGAAACTTGTGTAGTTTTTTCACTTCTCCAAGGGAATGCTGGCACGTTTTCTTGGAGGAGCTAAGTTCCTACGTGCATTTGTGGGGGCAGGTACAAGCAGTGTCTAGTGTTTTGGCAAGGAGACAGTAATACCCCATTTTCTGTCGTATTTGTGCCCTTCTAGAGATACTAACATAGGAGATAGTGCGAGCTGTCATTTTGTGCAGCTGTAATTTGTGCAGATTATAAATTGAAGACTCAGTATGTAAACTGAGTTTGCTACTGGCCTTTCAGATTAATGTCATTACAGATGATGTAAAGAGATTGCATGGGTATTAATGCTGTTGTCCTATTCCTCTCTACTTACCTACTGTTAAGTCTGCAAACACAAACTTTGCACTATTCTTTTGGTTACTTTGGTATAGCAGCAGCCCTACCCATACTTTAGTTTTGATAATCTTTTCATAAACTGTCAAAGTGAAACTTTGAATGAAGTTCAAAAGCTTCTGTGAGCATGTCGACTTGCTGGACGGTGTTCTCATGTCCTGAACTGTTTGCGATGAGGATCATACGTGATGTTCTGATGCATATAGTATGGCTGAAAAATACAGCGCTGAACATTTGCTGTGAAGACCATCGGGGCTGTAGGATCAGATCCATCTCATTCACTATCAAGTCAAAGGAAAGCTTCATCCCATCTCATAGTGAACTTGCTCTTTGTTTCCTAAGAGAAAATGGGATATGGAGATACAGTTTATTTTACTGTGGAGCCATCTTATCAGAATTGGTTTTGCAGACTCTTGGCCTCTTTGGAGGGCACATACATCATGCAGAATTAAACCTTCAGCTTTGAAACTTGGAGAGGGATGGCAGAACAGGATTACACAAGAGTTTATATGAGGAGCTGATTCTACTAATACAGTTTTCCAAGTCTAGTAATTAGCTTGTATTTTTGCAAATCAATAATTACATATATAGATTTTAGATTTGTGTACGTAAACTTTTGCATTATTCTAAATCTACTCTATGATTGAGTGACCGTTTGTATTGATTTTCAGTGTGTTTCTCAACTGTGGCAAAAAAATCGGTAAAGAAAGGAAAATGAGTATTTCTTCCAAAAATAATCATCCTCTACCGTGGTCTCTTCCTTTCTTCTCATTTTCTCCTCCCCTTTAAGGACAAAATTTCTAGAAGTCAGGCTTTGATACTGAATCCTATCTCTAAGATTTTGTTATGTACAGTGACTACATTACAGGATAAATTCCGATGTGTAAGTATTACAAGAATAAGCCCAGATGAGTTGAAAACACAGTGAGGCCTACGTGAAGTAAATATGAAAATATGCATTTGATTTTTTGATTTGAGGGATGTGTGGCTATAACAGTGCTTTTATTCACAACATAACAAGGTATTATTTCGTTACATTTAATCAACCGTATTCTGGTTAACAGTTATGATTCCCTTCTCTGCACGTAAAATACTTTTCCATTTAGCAGGCCTGATATCAATACAGAGCAGCAGGAATGATTCAAATGAGGTTGAGCTATCAAGGTTGACGAGTGTCTCACAGAATGAAAGAAGGTGCAGGTGGAGCATGTTTCTCTGAAGTCTGTTTAATGTCAGCACACACGGATCTTAAATGTGAGGATGAACACAATGCACAGGCAATATTGATGAGCTCCTTTTTCATGGTTATTTTGTGCCTAAAAGCTGCAGCATCTATGCTTTCTGTTTGAGTACGTTTCTTTCTTATTATACGTGCTGAAAAGTGTTTTGTCCCCTGGGACAGAACGGGACTCTGCCTGTAAGGAAAAGTGAGGGAAGCATGTTGAAGGAAACTGTATCAGAGCCTATCAAACACTGAAATATGCACTTGTTAAACTGAACTTACCCCACTGTAGGTTGTGGTTCTAATGGGCCGCTAACTCAGTGCCAGTGAGATCACTTTTCTACTCGGCAATCCATTCTGTGACTGTCCAATTCATGACATCAATTAGGCAGACTCAGTTTCATCATGGCACAGGACTTTTTCCCCTAGAAAGTTAATGGAACCTCAAATCTGTCTTTTTATGTTTAGCATCCTGGATAAAAGTTCTCCTTTCTTAGAAATAAATCTTAGAAATAATCTCAGTCTCACATCTGCTGTGAAGAAAGAGATGAAGCTCAGGTTGTCATCATGCCACAGAATAAATTTCAACTGCTACCTGTTCCCCCCCAGGGTAGTAAATGGAAAGTGGAATGATTAGAACTGGTGGTGATCAAAATTTGGAATTTTGTTTCCTTTTCTACCCATTTAAGCACATCATTTTCCCTTTAACTCTCATCATCTCTGATTTACTTAATTACTGCACCATTAGTATCCATTTTTCTTGGTTTCAAACCCCTCCTTGATAAATGTTTAATGGTATTTCTTTAGGAACACAACTTCACGTGTCTTTCAGAATTACCAGGTTCAACTGTTGTCAGTAATGATCAGATCAAAAGAGCACTTTGACCTGTGTGCTGCTAATAATATTGTACTTGCTATGGCAAATGCTGCTGATGTTTAAGATGTTTATTAATTTCCAAGACTACTTGTTCTTTCCCAACCACCACTTTTTCTTACTCAAGACTGCGTGACCAAGAGAACCTACTGTAAGGTACAGGGCCTCTAATCTGTTTTGGGTTCTCCTTCAAGAAAAAAAATTTCCTCTGAAATGCCATTTCTTTCCTGTGATGCTCTAGAGGGCTCCTCCCCAAGCTGGATCTGCCCCAGGAGGAGCTTTTTGCATTTTACTTACGAAGAGGTTAGAAAAGTGCTTCTGTTTGTCCTCTGCCCTGGAAAACTGTTGCAGCTGTAGGAAGCTAAGAAGTGTCTGCTCTGGTCCTGTAAATGTTCTGGAGAGAAGCAAATCTAAACTATGGAAAAAGGAAATTGTGATGAACAGTATTTGTCTGTACCCTGTAGAACTACTTGCTAAATTCATTTTTGACCATCCAGGCCACCACAGACTCCTCTGCATGGTATGTGAGCACCTGTCCATGTTGAAGTGTAGGTGACAAGTCAGGTTCGGTTACACTTTCTCCATGTCACAATTTTACCACAAGATAAGATAAATGATAACAGTGTTTCTACATAACTTGGTGCTGCCTGACTCTTTATTTTATGTAGAAAAGAAACTCAAGAAAGGATTCTGTGCCTGTGTTTTAAGTTTAAGCCAAGAAGAAAATTAATTTAAGAATAGATCAGTTTTAAACTGAGACAAATAATGTCATTTTTATCACAGTGACTTTCTGAGAAAGGCCAAATCTCAGCTCCTGCTAACGCAGCTCCAACTACAGAAGAGCAACAAGTAAAGAATGGGGCAGATGAAACACAACATACCTTCAGGTACTGCATATGTGTGGGCCATATGTATGGCAACACAGCTACTTGGAAATCATCTTGCTGTTGTTGCCTTCAGCAGGTGGCACGAGAAATGTGTAGAATAATAATGACTCCAACCTCATTTATTGTGAGGAAGGAGTGAGATTCCCGACTAAAACAATAAAGGCTGCAAGAATTGACAGCACGTTACACAGAGACCAGCATAAACTGAAGGTGGTTACTGTAGCCCCGTGGCAACCGTAACAAAAGAAAGAAAATGGTACTACACCAGTTCATTTTTGTTTCACCGACTGTAATGAGAATAGGAAATGATGGTAATTAAACCCATTGTTTCTTTTTCTTCCCAAGTATTCCTAGTGGTTCTCTTCAGATCCTCTTCTCCACAGCTGGTGGTGTGAATCCTGTCCCATTCTGGGAATGCTTCTGGAAGAGTACACACGTACTTAGGGAGGAGGTTGTATTTAGTACTTCACTAGCATAGTGCAACTGCGACAGATTTGTTATCAAAAAAGTTTTTTTGCTGTCAAGCTGAACAGCAGGCTACCTTAATTCACCGAATGTGTCAAGTATTATAATCCCATGAGAATTTTCTCTTGATACTAATTCCAACTACAGGGTTCCCATAAGCAAATTCTTACTCAGTCCTTCCTGAATGTTAGAGTGTGGTGCAAAGGCAGGTATTCTCTTGTTGCTTCTTTGAAATGCTATGACTCACACCTTTTATTTCAAGGGCAGCTCATAAAGAGATGAACTAATATACTGTACTCTAAGAATTTTATTAAAGAAGCATTATTTTGTGAGAAGAACCTGGTTTAAAACATAATTCTTCCCATGGATTTGTGCCTTATGTCCTCTAATTGCATCCTACCGCCAGTTACAACCGGTTTCCTCCTTGCCAATCTCCCTCTTACAGCAAGCCTATCTCCCTCTAGCATCCTGAGTTTATTTGGCTGGACAAATTGCTGTGACTTGTTCAGAGCACATGTGTGCTGATTTGCTGGCTGTTATCTCTGAGAATGGGAAAAGATCTTTCCCTCAGCTGAGGCAATAATTTGGATCTCTTTTCAATAGTCAACTGTTTTCATTATATTTGCAGCAGTTTCACACCTCTGGAGGCTATGCCTTTTTAAAAGTGACCAAGAAGTTCAGGGGTTATTAAGGGATACAGCCATAGGGACAGACTGCATAGATTTCATCTTGTCAGGAAGCTAGAGAAAATACTGTGAGGGGAGAATTGGTAATGTTAATCAAAGGAATTTTGTTGTTTTGAAAATCAAATCAGTTTTGGAATTGCATGTGGACATTTAGTTATGCGTTGGTGAGGACAAATGTAAAATCTGTTGATGATGAAAGAACTGTTGAACCTCCTTTGAATGAATAACAACTAAGAGGTTTCAGCTTGCTTGTACTTATGAGTATTAACTAGCGGCTCTTTGGTACCCCTATGAAAAACACACATAATGTCATTATCTCAGCTACAGGGGAAAAACCCCACACCCTAAAAGAAATGAGAGGATCTCTTTTGGAGAAAGGATTAAAGTTCCTTCATCTGACTGAGTCCATCTCAACTAGTGCTTTGACAACTACAGCATGAGGGACAGCAGGTGTCTCTTCTATGTCATGTATCGTAGAAGAGAAAGCAATCCTTCCCCAAGCTTGCTAAAGAAGTCAGAGGAAGATAGTATAGAATATTATTTTCCCCACTGGCAAAATAATCAGAGAATCGTTCTGCTTTCCCCTAACAGGGTGCTGTCTTCTGGTGCATTTCATAGAGAGCGCATCAGTCTGAAGCCCTTTGCCCCAATTTGGCTTTTGCTCATTAGTTGTTTCTGAAACGTCCCTTGGCTTTCTGTTGTTCTCTTTCTATTTGCTGATGTCTCCAAGCTGTATTTTCTTCCACTTTGATACGTGTGTTTATTTTCTTTGCATATGTAATTTTATTTTTCTTTGGTATATGCTTTCTTACTGATTTCCCTTACTATCCATATCACTCGGGTCAAAGAAACGTCTTTGCAGCAGCTCACTTATTAACTTGTGCCACTTCAGAAATGTGACGCACATAATTTTTCAGCCGTGTAAAAATATTGGCAAGGTACGATGTGTTACAGAATGCGTTACGTTCAGTACATTACACGTACTGAATATATTCCTAATTCTCTAGCTGGAAAATAAATACTAATTTCAGGGGAACATGCAATAGTTCAGTCCTGAGAAATAGGAAACCGTAGCCTTTATGACTTTCTGAAAACCAAAGCAGAACAATTCACAATACCAGATATTAATGCAGGAAACACCCTGGTGCTACTTAACCATCTTCCAAAGCAGTTGTTGGGTGTAATTTCCAATACAAACTGATAGGTGAACCCATACAAGAAGGACGTAACTCAAATGTTTCCAACCAGATAAAACAACTGGTGATGCCCCACAATCCCATTAGCACTCAGAGTCCTTTCGAGAAAAAAATGTCTATTGCCACAAAAATATTATCAAGTGAATAGAATGGATCTTTTTTATTACAAGGAAAAGATGAAGTAACCTTCTGAACATAGTGTATTAAAAAAAAAATAAATTGAGATTCATAGAGTGAAAAATTATGAGCCTGGTTTTTCATAAGATTTGAAAGGTCATGAGGGTAAGCAGATGGCTAGATGTAGAATTTATTGTGCTTCTAGCAATTGTTTTGATGTTCCAGGTGAAACCTTGCAAGCTTATGAGACTGTAAAATTCTACGACCCTGCATTAGAGTGAGGATTATGCTCATAATATGCATACGATTCTGGAGATCAATCTATCACCCATTTATTATCTAGCAAAAACTCACGAGCTTCAGCGTGATTAATGTCTTGAACTATGATTTTTACTGTTCTGCAATAATGCATTTTGTCCGGTTTGCACTTGTTTCCTTTATGAAAATAACACAAATAAGCTCACGATAATCAAGTGATACTCCGGTAATGCTGAGTGACTTTCCAGCAACCTTTCAGCACTCAAAAATGACGTGATTTTACAAGGCACGCCAAAAAAAATTATGTATTCGGTGATGATTATTGCTCACACTTTCTCACATATAACCAGCTATCCTTACCAAATTCAGTGTTATCAGGGTCTCGATGCAGAACCTTGAGAGGTTAACAACTTCACTACAGAAGTGTCAGCACAAGGCTTAGGGTCCCCCAGCACCTATGCAGCAGACAACAGTGATGCCAAACTGTTACATCTGTTCTTACAGTAGCCCCGTAAAAAGCAGTCCACTCTCTTTAGATGCACTGTGTTCCAGTGGGTGACATTACCTGTCTCTTTAGGCATATTTATTAAGTAAAGAGATGTCTAACCATGTAAACAGCATCTGAGACCATGCACAGGGATTAAGCCGCTCTTCTGGGCTTGCAGCAATACATTCAGTACAGGTCAAGATAAGAATACAGTCTCTTTGACTGTGAAGCCCCATCTGACAGGCCCACCTTGTTATTCTGACTGTTGTAAATGAAGCACAAGGCCACGCAAGTGGCTCTTGACCCATTCCTGAAGTTCATACTGCAGTATTAATAATGAAATAATTATAACAATTTCCTGGTGTCCCATAGGAATTGAAAGCCAGTAAATGCTTTTTTTTTTTCCACCTTGAAGAACTTCCCAAACATTTTTTCAAAGATGGCACAGCTTCTGTGGTTGAATATCCCACGATAGTGGTGACAGGGTACGGGAAAAATTCCAGTGTCTTCCAACTAGGCCAGCTCACCACCGAGTTCAGGCTTCTGTCTGGAGTATACTGATCAAGAACAGCAAGTGAGGACAAACAAGGATGGCCATCAACCTTTTCTTAAACTTGGGAAAGAAAAGACAAGAGGTGTATTTTTTTCCTCGGTTGAAGAAGTGTGCAAAGCAGCTCGTACTGCAAGCGGCGATACACATCTGCAAGTCTGTAGAGACTACATATTGCTCTTTTTATAAACTCAGCCGACGTCTTGATTAGTTCCTTTTTTTGCCAAGATGATATTTAATTTTTCAAGAAGCAGTTCGTTAGAATTGTGGTAACAAAACAGGTAGTTTACTTCATTCCGAACTCATGTTATAGCAAGATTTCTGGCGTTGGGTAGTGGTAGAGGAAGGAGAAAGGCTCACAGGAGGCCAATGTTCTCCTGAAACTACGCAGTCTGATTTTCAAGAGCTGTGGCTTGTGCTCTTTATGAGATAAGGTGCAGCAGCTGTACTTAGGGAGGTGTCTATCTTACTGAGTGGGAAGAAGGACAAACAGAAATCGTAAGAGTAATGACTGCAGAATTTGTGCTGATGAAATCACTCACAGCTATGTAAATGTAGTGCTTTTATCACGGAAGATGTTGTTTGTGGGTAATGATTTTAAGCATTGATTGTTCAGCTCGGGTTTGGGTTGTTCTGGTCTTACAGTGGTAGGACTTCTTTATTTTTTAATGCATAGCACCTTGAATTTTGTTACCTAGGGTGAATTATCAGTAATAATTAGCTTTCTGTTCAAATTCCATTATTGCTATTTGCACAGTTTCAAATCAGATGGAGCCCAAGCACTGAATCTAAATGGTTGCTTTTCAAGTAATTCCACCTAATCTTCCCCACCAGCCCCATGCTCGGTTCAGCACCTCTCTGTTCACTGGAATTGGTGCGTAGTTTCTGCACGAAAATGAACAGTTAACTAAATGCTAATTAAAAGCAGCATGTCAGTTTATTGTGCTCAGTAGGAGCAGCCACAAAAGAACATGAACCTGAATTAATTTTCTATCCTCTTTTTTTTTTTTTTTTCCTTAGCAGACCCCAAGAGAGTTGAGGAAAAAGCCTATTAAGGGTAGCTGAAATGAAAATTTGAGAAGGTTCCAATCCTGTGAAATACTTTTTAGGAACTCCCAAAACCCATGCACTAGCTTCTCTGCCAGTCCGATCAATATACCACAACTTCTGAAACCAAAAACCTGCAAGATGTCTCAGGCTCACATTAGTTCTGCTACAGCTAGTTAGCTGTGGGCTTGGTCCCGCGAGGTTTGTCGATGACTGAGACCTGACAGCATTCAGCAGCTCACTATCCATACTGATGAATCCCCACAGCCCTGATCCAAAGTCTATTGCGTGCACTGAGGTTTTACATGTCACTTCAATAGGATTTAGGTTAAGCCTTAAGGTAGGGGATAGCAGCAGATGATGAGGGCAGGTAGAAAGGTAGAACAGACAGAGGAGCGTAAAGAGAACTAAAATGTGAAAAGAAGAAACTCATCTCGTGCACAGGGAAAACTCAGTTGGTTTATTATTTTGGGCTGCCCTTTAACACTTGTGGATGGCAAACCCTACAAGTAAAGCAAAGAAAAAGCAGCTGTTTATTGCTGGCAATATTAAAAAATGAATCTGTGTGAATCAAGGACAGACCTTCACTGCCTCAGTGCAGCCATACCTATTTACATCGGCAGGAAGTGTGAATTCATAAAGTCATTGACCCATTTTTGAATGCTTCCAGTAGCAGAGGAGAGGAAGGGTTTTCCTGTGTTTTTAAGTACAAAAGACCTGGTTCTTTTAACTGTTTAGAAAATGTCAAATGTTTGTCGCCTTTCCCTTTCTCAGTGAAGCATTTTATATCCAAATGCATTCCTGGGGTTAGATTTGCTAGAGCATGATAACTGAGGTGTGTGTGTTTGGGTTGATCTACCGTGTTGTAGTACATGGCTTTCATGAAACATCCCACTCTGTAGGTCTTTCCCGTCACTATCTCTTACTTTGTGCCCTTGCTTGACTGTGATATCAGTATGATAGGGTAGAAGAGCCCTCTTTTTAAAGGAAACACGGGATCACGTAGTGATAACATCACTGATGACATCAGTTACACATAGGAGTAATAAACCATATAAGCAGTAATGATATTACTGTAAGATCTTTGAGCTATGAAATATTAAACTACAGCAAGAGACACATTTATTACAGAGCCTAATCTTACTGCATTTTATTGTAAATGTGCTTGTTTGTTTCTTTGTCCCTCTGATTCTCCAAAGAGAACAGGACAGAAAGCAAAAGTTTAAAGTCAGTTTTGGCTCAAGCTAGATTCAGAGCATGGCATATTCGTAACAGCTTCAAGAGGGCTTTATCTTGATGTAGCCTGTAACAGACACCTTGAGAAAGCTGGGGAACACAACTTCACCACAACACTAGGGCATCCAGGCACTTTCTTTCCATGTCTTTGTAGTTCCAGTAAATTTACAAATGTGGTGCCAGGACATCAGTCAGTGTACAAATGGAGCGCTGACAAGAGTGAAAGTCAGCAGAAAATATCCAAACACGATGCATTGCCACACATCCTTCTCCTACCTAACCATTACATGGTGCTTTACCAGTCATTTGTCAGGTCATTTGGCTTTCTCTTGCCGTCTGTTGCTTTCCTCCATTTTAATTTCCTCTGTCTGAGGAGGAAAATCAGACTGTAATGAGAAGCCAAGATATCTTTGGATTTACCAGTGTCAAGAAGTATTTGTAATCTTTTGACAACCTAACTGTATAAAACCAAGAGATTTGAATTGTTTCAGATACACACCAGTTATTTTCTTACAAAGCCCGTGAAAAGTTACCAGGTTTTTATGCTTTGTTCAAAGCTCGTAAGAAAGATAAAGATCTCTAATACTACCAACTAATGGAGTTGTTCCCTTAGCTCTGATTTCATCCTTCCAGCTTCAGTGACTCTGCGAGTAGGATTATCTTCTAAAAACTTCTGATCCATTTTCTTTAGTCCTAAAGACCTTTAGTGTTCGTATCACCCTCATTTTGCTGGTGCAAGGGAAACTAAGGATCCCGTGATACTCCCGTATCCTTCTCAGCCAACTACTTCAACCTGCTCTCTTGTCTAGCAAAGTACTTTAACATACTAAGAACGCAGTGGTTACACTCAATTAAACCACTGATCCGGTTCGTTCCTCAGTGCCTTAGGTGGTGTGTAAGCTGTTACTGAATGCATAAAGTATTATTCATCGAGTTACTACTGGTCATCTGTAGCATTTTAACACATTGAAGAATCTCTTTAACTTCAAGTGCAGCTGTTGTAGCAGAGTGAAAAAAGAAATCAATGAGCTCTTTTCCATCAGATAGCACAAATCCCTTCATGATAACTGCAGTTTCTCACTGAATGACAACAATCTATGATGCAGGACCACATGAACAGAAATGAGCTTAGCCTCAAGTCTGTGGCAGAGGTTTAAAAAACATGTCATGAACTCTTGCCCTGAAATCATCACTCTCTTTGAGCTATAAGAGATTCCCTACCACCTATCACTCCTCGTTTCTGTTTTGTTGTATAGTCCTGACAAGTGGAGAAGCACAGGTCTGACTTTATTGCATGATCATGCTAAGCTTTCTGAGAGATTCTATTACTGAGGGAGCTAATTTCCTACCTACTTTTAAAACCTGTTCTAATCTACCTCTTTAAAATACATGCTCTACAGTCACAGTTATGGATCTTCAAGAGATCGACATATTGTACAATGAGTTTTAGGAAATAAGCAGAAAGAAGGGAAGATACCCCTACGCCCTGGACAACATCTGTGTATTCACTGCACACACCAGATCACGGTCCTTATCGCTGTCAGAACATGTATTCTGTCAGCGGGTACTGGTCCCCTTTTTTCCCCACAAGACTGTTTTTCTCTCCAAAGCTCTCCAGGCACCACAGTGCATGTTCCAGGTCCCTGGTGGGACAGAAACTGGAAGCTAGAAATGTCTGAAGTGTTTTCAGCTCAGTGGAAATGAAGTGTGAAAACATGAAGCAAGCCCGTGTTGTTGTTCACATGAAATGATTTTCTGTATTTGATGTAGAGCATATTAGCAACTCGCCAGTTATTTCTGTTACGTGTTTTCTATTGCAGAGCACAAAATGGCTGCAAATTACAAATGCTGTTAACTGGTACAATCATCTCATCAGGTCTAAAATGTTGTTAATTCTTAATGGAAGCATATACAGTCAAATTAATGAACATCTGGCGTCGTAGCACTCAGCAACAGTTCATTTTTGTGGCATATTCAGAGTGTGTGTGGCTTATTTATTAAACTAAACTCAGGAGGGTTCCTGACGTTCAGGAATTCCTGTCTTTGGTGGACCTAGATGTTGGATGGCCAAGTATAGATTAGATAACCCATCTCAGCTCTAACTTTTTCATCTCTTCAAATGTATTAGGCAATTTTGAGTACCAGAAATGTGTTAGGACCATTGAGAAAAGACATAAATTGAACTAATAAATAACCCTCGGAACCATTATGGTTTCTCACGATGCACAATTTTAGCAGCGTATACTGATTTTAAACTGTTTTATTTTAGAACTAACTGCAGATAAATCTGTCTGTCTGTGCACTAATACAGTTCCATCATAAAACCTGATCTGTACCTGTGAAACTTCATTATTTAATCGTTATGTTGTAAATTAATGCTTTGAGAAAGCAGGAGCTGTGGTGCTCATACTTGCCTCTCAATCAGGTCTGTGTAGCTCTTGTCAGATCTTCACAAGTGTCTCCAAAGTGTTGAGTTGTGTTGGTGAGGTTAATACAGATCAAACCAGGATCCTATATGGATCGTCTGTAGGTCTGACACAACAGGTGCTATGAAGTTGGAGACATACAGCAAACAATAGGACAGCTTTTCTGTTTAATGATAGTAATATGTTTAAAAATTGCTATATAACGTCCCAAATACCTCCATGGAGGGGTCTCTGAAAGGTTTAAAAACATACGTGCATTTTTGGATTCTGAAGGAATAAACAATGACTGTTGCTTTAAAAATTGGGTGTCTTTGGGATGGTTAAGTCAGGCTTTTTAAAGTTCAGTGCCTACTTAAATGCTTTATCAGATATTCTACTAAATACCTCAATTATTATAATTAATATAAAAATATCTCATCTGCTTTTTTCCTAGAACATATTTGGCACAAGACACACTGACTTCACTAGACTCAAACCCCATAGATTTTACCAAGTAGTATGTCTTATTCCTTGAGCGTTATGTATATTCTTCTGTAAAGCAATCTGGTTTAGATAGATATACTGTCAAGACTAATATAAAAGTGTTAATAGAAATAAGGGACAGCTAGTATTGATGATAAAGGGGTTTTTTTATATTGCTTAGTAAAATTCCTTGAGGCTATCCTTGGGGCTTTTTTAGCATTATTTCTCCCGTTGAACGGATGCACCTTAGAGCCTTTCTGATTCTCTCCTGACAAAAAGGGCCACTACTACAAAAGCAGGAAAAAAAAAATCAAAATATCATCCAAGATTGTGATATCTGTGTTAAAATTAGCAACACTTCCTCATAAGTAAAGCATGTATCACAGCACATCTGGAGAGCTCAAAGGGGTTTCAGAGACTGTCTAATCATATCTTGAATGGTCTGATTGATGCTACTTGCAGACATGATGTCGAGGGCTATGAAAGAAGTAATTGCAGAGTTTCTATTTGTCACAATATTCCTTGATGGGGTTTCTGATGTTAATAATTTGTCACAGTGGTTCATTGTCTTGCTGGATGTCAAACAAAATGGAGATGCCAGAGAGATGATGATTTGCTTTAAGAACGTCAGTGTCAGGACTGTGGGAACAGGTTCATAATGAGTATCAGGGTGACTGTGAAAGGGGCAGGCGTTTGGCAGGGCTTTGGCCATAGGCAGAAGAACCAGGTGGCTCAGGAGAGAGTCAGCGGGTGCTGCCATTTTCGCAGTATGCTGCAGCACCCCTGTTCAGGCTCCTGCTATCCCCTGGGATCTCACCTCAGAAGCATCTGAGGATGATGCTCTGTCCAGCTAAACCACACATATGAATCTACTCAAAATTTGTTAAGTGGCAAGTTTGCCTGGTAGTGCGATTTACAGTCTGTCATGGTGATTTCCCCTCAGCTTACAAGTTGTGGGGAAAGGTGCTTCTCCCTCAGACATTCGCTACAACGCTAACACACAAAAAACCCTCCTTTTTCAGGCCTGTGACTTCCTATCATGGAGTAAAACATAATTGCTGACAAGTTTTGCTGCAGCTGTAGGAGGGAGATGATCTTGGTGGTGATGGCAGCACTGAGCTAGTGCTTGGTGTGCACAGGAGGTCGCACCTCTGCCACTGAGCCCTTTCCCAATTTCTCTTGTGCTAGCTGGTCTTTCCTTCTGCCTCGCCCAGAGAGGGGTATAGTAGGGATTTTTGTTGCTTTTTATTGTCTTTGTGTAACCTAATTGCATTTAAAACTCTTCAAGGCATAGACAAGTCCTTAGCATACAAATACATATTGCCCAGTACAGAGGGATCTTAACCTTGACGGATGTGAGGATTCATTTATAGAAATAATAATAATGTTCCTTTGTTTTGGTAATATTCTGTATTGATTTAACCAGGAAAAAAACACACAGGAGAATCTGTGAACAGGACTGGAATTGAAATCCCGGCATTTCTCAGAAACTCTTCTGTTAGGTCTATTTTATTGTTATTCTTAACAGTTTATGCATAAAAAAATTACAGGAAGGGCCCCTGATCTACTCTGGAGGAAGACAGCTATGCCTCCTGTCATATGAGGGCATTGAAAAGCAACCTAATGATTAGACATGTCATTGATGGCAAGTGCCAGGCATAGGCTGCTATAATCGCTTTAGGAAAACCAAAAAAAACCCCCAACAAATAGGCGTAAGAGAGAAAGCTGACTGTCAAAGCACATCTTTGTAAATTGCCCGTACAAGCTCAGGGAGTGCAAATAAAAGCAGGAAGAAAATAATGCAATGGTAAAAATAAACATGGTGCAAAAAGATTGTGTTGTAAGTCGAACAACATTTTGGCCTCTTGCTGGGATAGTCAGAGGCTGCCATAATATGGCCAATGAGCAGGCTAATACTCAAATAGAAAGGACCACAAAAACAAATGTGTCATTTGGAGAAGAAGCTTAAATCACAACTCTGTGCTGATTCAGTTGTTTCACACCATAAAAATTAAAATACAGGAAGAATGAGAACCTGGCCTGAAATATGAGCCTTTGCTATTCTGAAAATGCCAGTGCACCATATACAACGCGGATGCTTTTATTCTTAGTGATACACATTTTTATTCTCAAGTTGCACGTTAGTCTCTAGGGAGATGTATAGCCCATCTGCTGTGGCTTTCTGCCTGCTGACTGAGCAATTCCTCCTGGTCTGCCTTTGCAACCGCCAGTGCTGCAAAGAGGCTGAGGCAGGAGTTCATAGGGGGCACCCAGTTTAATCTATAGGATGCACCTGCAGGCGGTTTATCTCAGGAGCGTGTTATGTCAGGTAAAATATAGTATGTGACTGCAATTCACAGGCAAGAAGAGGGCCCTGTAGGAAGGTGTGGTATCAGACAAATAGCTTAACCAATTTCCCAGGACATCTGAAACCTTCCTGACTCCCAGCCGTGTGGACTAGGACCTCCACCCCTCCCAGTAGAGCAACCCTGCTCTTGCTGCCTGTTCCCTCAGGGACAATGACCTGGCTACTGCCTTTCTGAAGCTCATGTATGAATGCTTCATAAAAATACCAGGAGCCATATAAAGGTAGACAGATGTGAATGAGAGATAGTAAAGGGAAGACTGATGTGTTCTGAAAAAGAATAAGGATTTTGAGAGAAGCTTCTGAAAGAAGAAATGGAATGAAAAAGGAGGGCAAAGCAAGCTAAACAACACTGCAGAGACAAAATAAAGATGAAAAAGTGGTAAAGCAAGAGACAAACATGGTCCGTTATGGGAAGGTAAAGATGAGAGTGAATGCAGGAAGGGAAAATATCAAGGTGACAAGAGTGAATAAGACAACCTGGGCAAGCTTGGTCTAACAGTATTCAGTGACTACCTTATTTCATTGCTTACTTTCTCTTATCAGGGTATAGTAAATAATTTCTGACAAATGCATTTTTAGCAGATTTGGTTAGCTCTTACAATTCAAGGAAACATAAATGTACAGAAATACAAATGGATAAACACACCAGAAAAGGGAGGGTGGCCCTTTAAAAGCATTAGGGCACTGTTTCTTTCTGCTGTTTGGACAGCTTAAGGTAATAATTTCTGAAAAAGATGCTTGTTAGTCATTAACTAGAAAGATACATAATGCAATTACCTGGGTTTTTTTCTCCTGCCTTCTATTTCAGGAAGCATAGCCAGACCTTTACGTTAGCTAGGAGTATATATAAGGCCAATGTTCTCTTTGCAAGAGCTGTGTGTAGAAACTTCTCCCCGTGGACCTGTGACACTCGCTGATGTTATGTTCATTCTCGGTTAATCCAAAATAAATGTCATAAAAGAAATTTCACAAAGTCAGTTTCAATAATTATTTTTAATTATTTTTTTTTTTTAAAGCTGACTCTTTAAGGAGAGATTAAATACTTGCATTTGACAGCAAATACCATTTCTGAGCTTGCCTTCTCTGTCAAAGAAGAAAGGTAAAATCTCATTTGCATGTTTTCATCGTGCAGCTCCTCATTATTCCAGACTATCCACATGCCCTGAATGATATCGGACGTCTTTGTCCAAATGCATTTTGGAGTTTCATAACAGGCAGATAGAAGTAGTTAATGATGTCACTATAATGGATCGTTACTTTTTAGTGCCAAGCTCCTAGTAATTTTATATTTTCCTTCTTTCACACCTGCAATCTGCAAGAAGAAGAAAAAAAAAAAAAAGAGTTTGAGCTTATCTAGAAGGTGAGGGAAAATTTCAAACCAGGCTGTCACGTACTGCAGCGCCATCTAACCAGACAGTGATAAAACTGAATAGTCTTATCTATAAATCACAATAAAGCTCGACACAATTCACCTCGGCCTTCAAAGCCTTAAGAGAGGTTAGATTTTCCTGTTAGAAACAAAACTGAGCTGTATTTATCAGAAACATCTGGAGTCTAGAAGAAAGCATGTATCATCAGAGGACTGGCTGCCCAAATCCAAGCAAAAACATCTTTCTCTGGGTCCTACCACATAATAACAGTAACGAAGTGAAAAGTAGGGGTTTGTGTGGAGATAAAGATTCCCAGCGGAGCAGGCTCCTATGCTAGTGGCTTTATAGGACACCATTCCCACAAAGTCCAGCCCAGGAAATGCAAGGGGGAGAGGAGGCTTGCAGTCAGAGCCGCTTCCACTTCCGAAGGCCCTGGGACTCGCCCTTGTGGAGCGGAGGGCACTCTGTGAAGTAATATCCATCAAAACTGCCAGACATTGGCAAAATCAGCCCGGGGTAAAAGCCAGGAAATATTTGCTGAAGAGCTGAGCTGAGAATGGTCATGTGGCATGGTCAATGGTCAGAAAGCACCCACGAACTTATGTTTCCAGTAATGAAGCCAAGTATTCACATCCATCTGCCTCAGAAAAGTCTGTGCAACTCTATCTCTGAGAACAATATGGTTGACTGGCAGAGTGCCCACTGTGCATCCTAGGATGTCTGTGCTCCGTGATCTCCTTTATGCTCGGTTGTTGCCTTCCTCCTGGATCTAGCCCTGCTTAAGCATGTGGTGAGGAGCACGTGTCCCTCCCCTGGCCATCTCCTGATGTGATCTGTTTCTTGCTTCTTGTCCCAGGCCTGGAACAGGATTGATGGCAGCACTGACCATAGAAAGAGAGGTGAGATTATTATAAAGGAGGAAGTGGATAAGTTTGAAGATCATGCTACTGAGGTGAGATTAAAAGCCACAGTGCAAGCTAACACATAGCAAGAAGGTTTTTGCTGTGAGCAGGGGGCCTTTCAGTGACAGTGACAGAAGACAGGACAAGCTGCTTATAGCAGGACCATACCTTATGGGATGTAACTCTGAAAAGAGACAAGTTAACTGTGCGATAGACTGGGTGATATTTTTATTTTTATCAATAGAAGCTCTGTACAATACCCTGTAGGGGGTTCATCTGGAACACTTCTGGAAGTGGAAGGATTTCTTTCAGAAAGGGGTTTCAGCCTGGCAGTGAAAGGTCTGATAGGGAATCTAATTCTTCTCTTAGAGATAAAAATAGCAGGTGCTTTCAGAAGCTTCTTATAGTGACAGACAACACAGGCAAGAGATCAGTCACAAACTTACACTGGGAATTAGAAAAGTGTTTCCATAATAATAAAAACAAAGTCTAAACAACCTCGTTATAGACTGATGTGGCAGATAATGCAGCTGATGCAGGCCCTGGTGCATTTATGAATGTACTTACAAGAGGTGGCTTGCTGAAGGAGCAGAAAAATGGTCCCGTTGAATAAAGTAGATTTTTATTTTTTTTTTTCTGGGGCCCTACAAACAGATGAAGTTTATCAGGTTAAATATATATGCAATATACTGAGTATCAGACTTTGTACCAACCCAAATCTCTTCCTTAGCTTTTGTTACCTATAAAAGCCACTGTTTCCTCCTTGCCTGATAACGTACTCCTGTTTGCCAAGTGAAATAGATGCTGGTTGGTGGTCTGGCCTGTTGACTATTTTTTCAAAGGTTAAGCACTCCCTAGGCTTAGAATACAATATTATTGCAAGATTATTTTCCTTAAGCACAATACCCATGTTCAAGAATGGTGCCTCTGTTTGCTAGGGAATTGACTGTATTTCATCTTAAACAGTGCTATATTGATTTACATGTGAAGTGAGCTTTCAGGTTTTAGAAGGACAAGTTTTTGGCAAGGCTCCATTAGACTTTTTTTGTATTATCGGTTATCTTTCAACCGGGAGAGCAGACAGCCTTATTCCCAAGTTCAAACTGCCTGACACATCTCATTCAAACCCAGTTTCTTTATTCTACTTTCTGTTAGTATGGTCCAAAATGTCGTTATTTTTCTGGCCAGTTCATTTGCTGGCTAATGGGAGGTAGTTTGCCCGGTATTCCCAGTCCCTTTTCTTCTCAGTTGGCTTTACCAACTGTATTAGAGGCTGCAGAAATACTGCACGTATTGTACTGCTGTATGTGAGGTACACTGCACGTATAGAGTTTCTGCTTTCCTGTGGAGGATACGTTCATTTGCAAAGTGCTCCTTTGACTACCTCTGTTGAAAATATCTTGCCCAAAGGCTTGGGAGGGAGAGAAGGGGGCTTTTATTTTTCTTTCTTAATATTAATTACACTTGGTCTGTTTGCATCAGCATATATGCAATAAGAGAAGCCAGCCTTCTATCTGATAGTTCTCCAGTTACTTACCTGGGAAATTACTGAAGGCAGTAACTATTACAGCAACATAATGCAGCAGTGGTATAGAAGTTATTTTTTTTTGATTGTTTATTGCAGCTTTGTGCAATTGCACTTTCATGAATTCTGAGGTTTTCATGAGCTCATGAATGAAAATCAGACGACCTATTCCTCACATGCAAAAATGAGGGAAGATTTTTTTCCAAAAAATTTCTGCTTTAGTCAGTGAAGTCTGGTCTTGAGTTTTCTGGATAACTGAGAGATGTAGCCAGAGTAAAAAAAAAAATATATATTAAGAGATCAGTACTATGCCCCTGCCATGTTCCTCTTATTACCAGGTTTTTGATAAGAGTTATGTACTGTAAAAATGGAGATGCTTTTCTGAAGCTTGTACTATAAGGTATAGAAACCGGTAAAATATCAGGTAACAGTTCATGTTAAATGGTGCTTCTAATCATAAAGAGTTGTGCTGATTTCTTTTTAACACCCATGAAATGTGCATTAATTTTAGACAGACTGATAACTTAATATTCCCACTCATGCCTTGCATTAGGTTGTGCTTCTGCACTTTGTTCAGAAATACGGTGTACAATCGAAATGTATTGCCTTGGGTGAGCAGTGGGAGATTAAGGTGAAGGAACACTCTTCTTCCTAATGTTTTTTAACGTTGCCATGGAAAAAGTGTTACGATTGATATCCAGTGCGCACATAAATTTAAATAGTTTATACCAGCTTACCGGAGAAGCAACTGACTTAAGAGACAAGCAACACAATCCTGGAGAAACTGCCAGGAAAAAGAAAGCTAATACTATGGACATTGAGAAAATTGTGAACAAGTGTATCTGACAGTTCGCTGTAGAGATTAATAATTTCAGTTAAATATGACAGAGACTGGAAGAGAAAAAATGAAGAGTACAATACATAGTGTCAACCTATTTTTTTATTCCAGTATAACAATTTTAGCTCTTAATTACTGTTGGTATTCAAGCTCCAGATAAAGCTTAGATACAGAAGCGCTTTATAACGTACCTTTTTTTTATAAAAGGTGTGATGACTTCCTTTTATAAAAGAAAGTGTGATAAGGGCCATTATCAAGACGGAAAACAACAAGTAAATATTTTCAAAAATATAACACTGATGTAAATTTTGAGTCTGTATTAGAAAATGTGTAGTGGAGAAAAAGATCTGATTCAGAATGGAGGGATCTATGGAGAGTCAAGAATAGTAACTCTGAATTGCACTAAGCAGGCAGTTGCTGGGATGACAGAAGCATCTCTTCAGAGATCATTCTTACCAGGCTTGGCCTCTTGGCCAGTAAAGGAGACGAAGAAAGTGAGTATTAAGGAAGACTTGAAGTATACTAAAAGCAACAAGAAAAAGACATCCTTTGCAGAAAGGGTGGGCCAAGAAATTTTCATAGTCAGAAGCTGAACAACAATTCACCCTTGGCAGAGAAGAGTGTCTCTCAGCGTGCAGCACTGGCTGGACACCACCAGCAGTGCAACTCTTTAGTAGTGGCAGTGGGAGTCCATAGGAGCTGTTTCAGTGAGTTCCCAAATATCCTCAGGACTACAGCCAGATGAATGTATGATTAAGGTGACTCTTCAATGACTTTGCAAGAGGCTACAAATACAAATGAAAAGATACAAATGATCCCTGACACAGATACAGGGCTGGAGCAAAATGCTTGTTTTCCCTCACTGTGCCCAAAAGAGCATTCCTAGATTTTGGCATCTTTTCCCCTGTTAAGTGTTAGAAACCACTGCTTGTTTTTGAACACAGTATTGAATGTGCCATGTATTAAATCATGCAAATGGTTTTCACATCTGTTTTTTCTGCCAGTCATAGACCAGACAATGTGCCCGATAAATTCACAGGCTGTCAGACTTGCCAGTGAACAACTGATACTTTACTAAGGATTATATGAATCTGGTTGAAAAATGTGAATGAAGATGGCCTGCAAAAGAGTTGAGGGGAAAGAATGTCTTTTCTTAGCAAGGTAATAAAAGCTATGAAAGGTCATTCCAGAAAAGAAATGGCCAGGAATGTGAGGGTTTAGAGTCAGAGGGAAAATTAAAAAGTGGGTATACGGGTGGTGGTTGTTTAATAAGTAAAAGAGTGCGTGGCTTAAAAATGATACAGTCGTGATCGGTCTCATCAGCGGCATAAAACGGTTTAGCGTTAGTGTTAGGACAACGCTGAACAGATCAAGTCCCAAACTTTTTTCTTGAGAACTTCCCATGGTTGCGTGCTGTGAATGGGGAGGATTTGGGGGAGAATTGTATTGCTTTTTCCTGTGGCTCGAAGAGTGGTCTGAGAGGTGTTTTAACAGTATTTTAAGGGGGGTGCTACGATCCGGCATACTCCTTCTGCCAGCCCCCATGAGACCTGACTTGTGCCATCTACTAAGATGCATTTTGCATTAATAGCCGTGTAATTGTTCAGTGCTTGCGGCAAGGACTGTTGTAGTACCCATAGCTACTGGCACAGAACAAATAAATCATGGAAATTATGTATTTGCTCCATTCTACACATTCTAAATATATTTTGCCTCCAGTCCCTAATTTTTGGCAGATCCTTTTGTCACTGTTTGAAAATGATCACATTAGGGATTTGGTAGTCATTTGAAATGGTCGACCATTGTGAATACCTTTTTCTATGAAAAATTACATTTTGGAGCTTAATTAGCAGCATAGTGTGATTTATGTTTAAATTAATGCCTACATCCTCAAAGAGGTGTCTTTTGAGTTTGTTGGGTTGGGTTTTTTTTAGGGACACTAGACCTGAAAATGGAATGAATGACTAAAATAAGGGATGACTAAGAAGTCGTTGCAAGGTTTTTATTCAGAGGTTCCTCTGACATATTTCTGGTCTGTATCCCAAATAACCGCTTTCAGTCTCATTTTAAAGGATGTGAAAATTGGAAAAGGCCTGGGTTTGGTTGTTATTTTTTAGTCTGGAGATTAATGTTTTGGTCTTGCCTTTGACAATACCTGCTTGAATGATGTTGCACCTGTGATACAGCAGCAACTAGTGAATTCCTATCCATGTTAAAAATATTCTACCGAATCGTTCCAGTTAAACAGCTGGGTAATTATAGACTACTTTGGAAATACTCTTCAGTAGGTGTAGTAAAATGATTAGGCCAGAAACCATCTCTCTGTTTTAGCCTCCTGGAAAAATTACAATCCTATCTGTGGATTAAGTAATCGTGGAATTCAGAGCATGGCAGTAATATAAATATTTGTCATTTAATTTATATCAACAGTGATTTAGACCACAGTAGTAAATTAAATACCGTACACATTCATTTATTAAGTCAATATTGATTTAGAGTAACGTGGCAATATCCAAATCCTGTAAATGTCAAATTAGTTAATATTTATATTGATAGCCTAAACCGAAGTCAGTTTTGCAGCTCTGAAACCTGAAAAATAAGGATTGCTTTCACGCAGAGGCTGTATGAACCAAACATAACCCCCCAAAATTTTTTTGATGTTGTGGTAATAAAACTCTTTACTGGTTTTACAGGGTAAGTGCTGAGACAAGCCTTACTGCAGAGATACAAACGGCAAGCCTGTAACAGTTGTTCAATTTCCCACCCATTGGATGCAGCAGGGAGCTGAAGTGCTGATTTGAATGCTGGCTCCCCAATAAGATGAGCTGCCTTTTGAAACCTGTGACTCTGCTATTAAGATAATTTCGTATGCTGATGTCTTGTCTAGGATTTGTATCATTAGGATCATACTTCTATTTTGAAACTCCTGAAGCATGCGATACTTAAGTGGACTAAACCAGCTTCCAGTCTTTATCTCCCCCATCAAATTGTCTTCCCGTGAGAGGCAGAACTCTGCGTCTCTGCCTTTTTCAATATGTTTACCAGCTTGAGTCTGTACTTCCAAATCATTTTATTCCAGATAGTTTATGACTCCTTTTTAGGGTGATTGTGATTTCTTCCTCACGCTTGCTTTCTTGAGCAATATTAGACATTCATTAATCAGTCTATTTTTATTTCAAATCCATTCCTTCAAAGATTGGGCTACCTGAGGGCAACTCTTTCTTAGAAATTATAGGCTATCTGTTGCATGAAATAATCGTTTAAATGATGCCTCTGTAATCTCTTTTTCTAGTCAGTTTTGGAGATAATGGCAGACAGAGCTACTATCAGTATAACCGATTTGGAGAAATAAAGGGAAATGCAGATGATGTCTTGTTGACAGTTTCGTGAGCAAGCCGAGTGCAGGCACTGAGAGCTGGCCATTCATGGAGCCACGATTTTGAGAGGGGAGAGAATGGAAGTGTAACAAATGAAACATTTTTAATGCTTTTTGATCAAACATTTCTGTGTCTTTCTTTTGGCCTCTTCTTGAAGGATGTCTTCTTAGTGATAGAGAATGTCTGGAGCCAGAGAACCGGTTCCCTCTGACTTCTTCTGTAGTCATCACCAGTGAGGATTAGACTGACCGAGAGCAGTCTTTGTAGACGTAAATAAGTGCACTTATAAGTGAAGGTGGAGCATTTACAGGAGTGTATGGAGAATAAGATGTGACAGGTTTGCTGCTATCCCTTTCCTTGAAAGTGTTTTACCAGTTGCAGCCTGTTCTCTTGTTTTAGAGGACACAAGACCATACCAGGAAGTGGTAGCTCATCTGGTATACTAATATTCTTTATGCCAGTCATTAGAGACCCGTGTTTAATATATGAAGCTCCAGTTCTACAATAATGGAAGATGGCAAGATGGAAGGGAATCGGTTTTGTCATTTTTTGAGGGAGCAGATTGAGTGACGGAGGTTATTTTAAGATTCTTATACTTACAGTTGGTAACTCTGCTGTCTGATAGCCCTTTGGTTGTGAAAGAGAAGTCTAGGAAAAAAGTCTGTTCCTATGCAGTATGTTTTCATTTTTTTGTGGCCACTGCTATTTTCACAGTAGTTCAGTATTAATTCCTCGGGGGAAGGGGGGGGGGAGGAAATTGCTTGAGAAAAAATGTCTGTTATTTGTGTTTAGTTCCTTCCCATAACTATTGGGTTAGACAATCCATGAGCTACAAATAATTTGCCATCTGCGTATCTGTATCACCAGATTCTGAGCCCCATTCTGAATGGGCTCATTTTGGGTTTTAGAAAATAAGCAACTTGTCTCAGCAATTCTTAAAAGAAATTATTATTTCATTCTTTTTTTAGTGAATTTGAGTTAGATAAAAGATTAATTATACGAGTCAGTAAAGTCTCTGCCTCTTCAAGTTTGTATGAGATATTTTTTTGGAGAACTTTGGCAGAGCAGAGCAAACTGACTGCAGAGTGAAAACCTGAACTTTACCATGCTCTGAGCACCAGAGCAGCAGTGTTTCCTTGCCTTCAGTAAAGCAGAAAGACACCTAACTACCTGCTGGTCAAAAGGCTGTAAAGAACTTTCCTATGGACTGGATAGGCATGCCTAGTTACTGCTTAGAAGCACCACACTCTTTGATTGATAAATAGTAAAGTTCCCTCAGCAACTGCAAGGGGATTATATTCTCTGGCACAGAAACAGGTGGTTTTATTTATTTTTACGTTGCTCTTGGCCCTAAACAGCTTAGCAGAGATTCATGAGTGCTCTTAGTTACACCCATCTGGATAGACAAGGGTAAGAACACGAGCACTTCTGGTGACACAGGTCCCCTTCTGCTGCACAGTCTTTCCTACCAGCTCTACCCCCTGATGAAAATGAGAAAACCAGACCGTTTGCCTTCCTAATATTGCATCAATAGGCAATTCATGCAAAGATGAAGCTTTGCCTCACAAGTTAAAACAGGTTTAAGGCATGATAAAAGAATTCTGAAGTTACTTAATGGCAGTGTTCTTTCATGAGTCTATTTCTCTAAAATCACATAGCAGTGTTCCTCTATTCTGGAGCTCCTTAATAAACAAGTACTTACTGTCATCCACAGAGAAGTACCTAGATGTAAAATCCATTTCTTTTCTTATTGCTTTTGATACATGTTTCTGGTGACTTTGTCAGAATAAGTGAAAAGGAACAATGGGAGGCAGAGTTTGTGTGAGTGATTAAGCTTGCTTTTTTATTTTGGTCTGCCTAATTATAGAATTTCTTGAACTCCAGTTCCTTAATTTTTTTAATTAAATCCTTTTTGTAGTTATGCTAAGAGTTAGTATGTATAATTCTCAATCCATGGATGCCTTATGGATGGAAAGGTATTGTTATTAACGCTACTTATTATAACTTAGTATCTTTCTCACATTGTTTGACTACTGGGAATCAGAGAGAAACATTTTAATACTGAAGCCTGTCGGGTACGTACCAAATATATTGCCAGAAAGTATGCCAAACCCCAGGAGGAAGGAGCAGACATGTTATTTGAGGTATAAGTGTCCTTACAGGCCAAATGAGGATGAAGCCATCCTTATTGTTACCATCATAACTGTTATCGTCGTAGTTGTTACCAGTGCAGCCTGCATCTCACCGAGATGGTGCAGTGGGACAGGGAACGTGTGAACCCTCTGCACTGAGAACATTTCTGCGGGTTCTCAACACTTCTTCCTGCCCCATAACTGTAGTACATTTTTTCACACTGAGATTAGGGAGCATTGCACGTCCACAGCATAATACTCAGCGCAGGCTACAGTAACTGCATTGACCTCTACTGGCCTTAGAGAATTCGGTCCAATGTCATTGATGCCACCATGGCACAAAGTCCATAATTCAGCACAGTACTGCACTTTTCTGTGGGTGAAAGCAGTAACATTAAGTTCAGTTGGATTTATTATGAATTTTAAATTAGGTGTGTGCTAACGTGCAGGATAGAATTGAAACATTCCTGAGACAAGAAAGCGTGAGCGCCGGTATGGTACTGAGACTGTATCCGTAAGACTAGAAGAGATGTGCAACTCTGAATCCTGGCACACTCTCTTGTATGTCTGAGATTTGTATTTAACCACTGTTTGTATTTAGAGAGATGCAAGATTAAGATTAAGCAACCTGAGTTCCATGGCAATACCCTTTTGGTCTGATACTATTGCTTGTTTATAAAAAATAATCCCCAAGCACTACCACTTATTTCACAGAACTAAAAAATATCCATGAATTTCATGTGCTTCTGAGTACCTAGCATTTCAGGAAATGAAAGAAGCTATATTTATAACATAGATCTCTAGGCAATGGGATGTTATTCACTCATGTGAGTATGATTGAATTTATTGTCCTCGTTCCATAATGGCCTGTTTCCAGTGTTCTCAAATTGACTCAGTGTGTCATGGTTTGAATGGCTACAGACAAATGCCTTGTGCCCTTCCAAATTCTCAGAGTCTTCCTGGCCTGATGTGGCTT
>JAAGNO010021115.1:6196-28353 GCA_033439905.1 Ceryle rudis | reverse complement strand
CTGTTTCCAGTGTTCTCAAATTGACTCAGTGTGTCATGGTTTGAATGGCTACAGACAAATGCCTTGTGCCCTTCCAAGTCATGGTTTGAATGGCTACAGACAAATGCCTTGTGCCCTTCCAAATTCTCAGAGTCTTCCTGGCCTGATGTGGCTTCATGACACAGATGTTGAATACAGCAACCAGGTCACAATTCTTACAGCAGAGAATGTGGGGTAAGAGACTGGCCGTTTAACTCCCTTATTTTGTTAAGCACCGCGAAACAAACAAGCAAACAAACAACAGTGGATTTTCTAGTAGCAAGATACCACCTTGCAGCTACTCAAAATATAATTTCTTTTAGGATGGTTGTTAAGCAGCTAATTGATAAAATCATTCTTTTTGGTTTTACAAATATTCAAAGGAATATTTTTATTCACGGGGACTGCCAAGTAAAAAGTAAACGTCAAGTAAAATCTTGATAAGTTTTTCAAAAGAAGCAAGAATCAGGCAAATATTTGCTGTTGGCAGAAGGATAGTCTGTGATGATAGGATCAAAAATATATGTAGACTTTCTGGTGAAAGTAACACCTTCTGTCGCTAGAACTATACAAAGTAAATCTCAACATAGTTTAACCATTTTCTTTCACATTTGATTAACACTTGTCGCCAAAATAATACTTCTCACCGAGAAAAGGCTTCATATCAAACAAAACATTCCACCTGACGTGAGATAAAATTATTTTGTCAAGATCTTTCTTCCTGACCTATTTAAGAATTCAGAAATTAGAGTTAAAAAAGTGAACGCTTTAAAAAAAAAATTAAAAATTCACATGGACTTTTCAGCTTAAGCAATTTTAACCTACACCAGTATGCCTTACTTTGAAAGCGCATGCCTTTTAACTGTATCCTCAACCAGGTGACTCCTTCTGTAACTGCTCCCCTCGTGTGTTGTAGATAGGTGATGAACTTGTGTGTGAATTCAGATTCCTGGAGGAAAAGTGACTTTGTTACACACTTTCTGCCAGCCAACACCCAAAAAAACTAATGACATTTCTCGTGCTTCATGAAAATCTAACTGTAATACATTAACGGCCTTCATTAGATGTGTCACCCAACATTGACCCAAGCCCCGTCAGGACTTCATGTCCTCCCCTCCCACTGAGATGTCTCATCACTCTTCTAATGATGTGAAGGAGGGCACGATCCTTTAGAAGCAGCACTTGAAACATCTGCAGTGGGATGATGAAATGTACTGTCATCTCCCAGGTTCTGTGCAGCCACCTTAACCGCTGGTCTTTGTGGTTTCCTCGAGTTGTTCTACATTTCATGCCAACTCTCTAGAAATGTGTGTGAATAGCCTGCTTTCACGCTTGAACTATGCTACGTGACTAATGCTTAATGAGTTCATTATCCTATTTAACATTTCATGGATAATTTGTGGCTATTTAAAAATAAACATGTATAGTCAAGGTCTGAATTAATGGAGACAGAAAAGCAAGTGCTGAAATACACACATATCGATAGGGTAGCTAATTGCTTAGAACAGGAAAAATCTCCTCCTTTTCTACCACACGTAACCCAAATATATGGAAGGTAGATAGATGCACCTGTAGATAGACCCGTGTATATGTATGTACCTAGATTAGCTTGCTTTACATCTTTCCTTAAAAGGTAATATTAAGATAGCTCTTCCTGCTACAAGGAAACCGTGGATTCCAAAGAGATCTCTGTCACCTATTTCCTGAAATACTTACTGAGAGCTAACTACCTGGTTAAGCCCTACACCTGTCCAGCTTGAGCACTTCAATCGTTTTCTGACAGCTACACAGGGAAACACAGAACATAAACACGAAAACTGGGATTGATTTGCATATATTTTGTGTGAAGAGTCAGTCAGGAAGGACAGATCCTGCTCACGGGGAAGACTGTGTTAGAATTCAGGTATTAATGAAATAGCTCTACATCACTTAAGGCATTCCCTACCACAGCTTTTCTTCTCATCCACCGCTACTTTCATTCCTGCTACATTGCTATTTCTTTTGCTGTCCTCTGCCTTGAAAGTGATGATCTCTACAGCACACAGGACATAACTGATAACATTATCTCCTCATAGACATCACATATCAGGTAAAGAGATTAGTAGTTAGCATCCCACACCTGAAATGAATATATGTTCAGCTTCCACTTGACAATATCCTTTATTTAGATCATGGTTTCTTGGCTTGTTTAATGTAGTATTATGCTAGACAAGACTTGTGAATAGGAAACTGTTATATTTGTCTCTGAGTAAAAACTAATATTCACCTTAGATGAAATTCCAGTCCCCCACAGAAGCCAAGGAAATTTTGCCTTCAACTTTGCTGTGATCAGAATTTCAATCACAGTTGTTACACAGAAAAACAATTTAATATCTTTGGTGGTTATCATTTCAGTCAGAATCTTCTGCATTTTTATTAAATTAGTACACAATAACAATAACTTCTAAGAGCATTAGAGGACAACAGAAGAACAAAGGAGGAAAGGAGACCTTGAGAGGTAAATACTTTTCTTAGAGAGGCACATGCTAGACTTGCGTCTAAGAACGGGTGTAGTTATGCCCCCATCTGTGGGAACTTCAAACAAGTAATTAGTCTGCTATAATCTATATCAAAGCAAAATCACTGGTATCCTTTGGGGTTATATATGCCTGAGCAGTTTGTGATAGTGAGAATTTATTGGAAATATGCTCTGGAACCTGCCCAGGAATAGACTAGTCTATTAGAGAGATAGACAAAAGCATCCTTATCCTTCTGCTCTAGCAGTGGATCATGGCTCATGGTCTGCTGAATTATAATTTTGTGCAGCTGGAATGAAAAAAAAGAACAGCCCACAGCCTGTGGTGAATGGTCAGGTTAACACAGAGCAGCAAACCCAAAGAAAGGAGCCGTATTTGGAAAACATTTTGTTCCAACAATTTTGAAGGCTGTTTTGTACTCAGTGTATTGTAAAATTATAACTTTATCGTATCACTTCAGATAACCCTGATAGACTAATGCAGGTATCGGAGCATAGTTCGTGCATCATGAACAGAATTATTAAGTTTTGAAAACGCATGGGAACAAGCAAAATCCTATATTCAACTTGCACGTTGAGCTTGCAATTACAGGCTCAAAAACTTGTCAACAAATAAATATCTACTTTTATTAAATGAACTAAATGAGGCTGAAAAAAAAAGGGGGGGGTGTGTGTGAATTCATTCAGGTTTCAGATATAATATTTCTGACTTTATCCTTGCTACTTTAAATATTAAAGGCTAGGCCAGCTCTGTTTTAGTGTATTTTCTATTTGTATTCATTTTACCTAGGAGGAGGAGACAATTCCTAGCTATGGCTCTCTCATCAACACAGCATTACTAGAAGGTGTTTTGCAGAAGGAAGTAGAGTTCAAGTAACATTGACTGAGAGCACCTTGTGAGGCAAAACTCACAGAAGAGATAAGACTCGGGATAGCCTCATTTTTATTCTCCAGGTTTTTCCTGTAGCTCATGTGGACACGGGAAATGTGTCTTCAGCAGTGTGGATGCACATGGTGACACACCACAGACGCTATTTTATGCAATAATACTGAAGAGGGAAGGAACAACTAATACTTCTGTGCCCTTCTGACTGCAGTCAGGAAACTGGATCTGCTGGAAAGGCAGCAATGGCAGGGAAGGGAGGAAAGGGGGAAGGGAGCACAGAGGTATCCCACTACTACACTAATCTCTGTTTGACTATCCTTGAGCTGTATTTATTTTTTTTTCCTGTTTACATCTACTGAACAAATACCCACCCCCCAGACCCACCATAGCCAAACTGCTCCCAGGCTGCAGTGGCAACAGCAGCTCACAGCACAACGGGGCAGGGCGAGCAGGAAAGAACTTCACGCCCTGCTTTAGCTCAAGAAAACTCTTTGCAAGTTTGCTGCCCAGAAAAGCTGTTAGTAAATATCTGTCAAAAAAAGTCAGAAGAAATAAAAAGCAGAACGTTGATTCTGCCAGTAAATGCAGGAACCTGGAGAGACAACTAGCATTTAGAAGTGTTTCAAACCCCACCACTATTTGGGCTTTTCTAAATTACTCAGATATCACACGTGTGGCTGGGGTAAGAGAACTGAACAAACCCAGAAATCACGTTGTTCTTCGTACGTCTGAATACATTTACATTTGAACTATAGACTTCCCTGACAAAACTGAGCTAAATCCTTTCACGTGGTTGCAAATGTATTTCAGTTAGAAAGGCAGGAATGTTGTATCATCTTACAGACAGGGTCTAGAATTATAGGAAGAAGAGAACATTTAAAGTAGATTTATCCCCCGTGGAGGACTTTGTACAGAAATTAGAAGATGATCAGATCTCTGAATGGTAATTTAATAGCTAATTTAAAAGCCTCTCTTGCTTAAATTATCAAGAAACCACAAGATACATAGTTATATGTTACACAACGCTTAGTATAACGTAGGCATATGCTAGTGAAGAAAGGACTCCAAAAACACGGTTTAAGTTTCATATTAATTTAAATATATAAGATTACCTAAAATGTCAGGTGCATTTAATCATTTTTAAAGCACAAATTAGCAGAAAAGCAACCTATTGTTCTGGCTTTAGGCAGATTCTAGCTAATCCCAATATACCGCTCTGGAAAGTAATTCCTCATTCAACATCCTGTCTATTAAATTCACCTGCAAATAAATGAGTGTTGCACTGCAGCCGGAGACTTGGCAAATTTATCCAATTTGGGACTGAAATTTCTCTGTCTTCACCTCCCTCTCTTTAATAGTGAGGGCTGTGGCTGTAATACCTCCACTAATCTCCAATGCAGCATGAACTGAGCCCTGATCACTCGAGCAGGCAAGTGCCAAGTCACCCTTAGGTCTGCACTAGCGCCTCACATTCAAGCTCAAACCGCCTCTTACCTTTTTTTTGTCTCTTGCTATTACATGTAGAAGTTTTTTATATACTTGCTTTTATAATAATGTTCCTCATGCAGAGAGGTCAAGGAAAATCAAAACTATTAAACTGATTGAACCAAGCACAATAGAATTAAGTAGCACCCCATCAAAATCTTGCAGGAAGAATACATTTCCAGGTGCTCTCTGTTACATTAAAAAAGTAATTTTCTATTATTTATTAGATAATCACTGGCCATTTCTACACCGTCTCCTCTTGGCTTAAAGATGCAGTTGTGAAATTGGGAGATTTTCCAGGAAGAATGGATTTTGTTAATGGTTGATGATGCTCAGCTCCACTTTGTCTTCTGGTCGGATGAATGAGCTCTAAAGGGATTTATCCCTTCAATTAAATTCTTATAGTGAACTTTAAAGTCCGGTGGCAGTCTGTCTCCCAACAACTCTCCCTTTCATTTGGGAAGCTATGAAAGAGGAAGTATTTTCTTTTCCTGCTTAGAAAAAGAGAGATGGAGGGTAAAAGAAATGAAACCAAACAAAAAACCAATAAGGAGTCGGCTTCATTTCTCCTCCAACTAAATAAGGCAGGAACACACATAGATTTTCCCAGAGGGAAAGCTTTTGACTGATTTGTTGAGTCAAGACAGCATCAAACTCTTACAACTGTCACAGCATTGCAAATGTACAGGTTCATCTGCCAAAGGCCGGGAGGTTATTCTGTGACTGCTTCCAAACAAGCGTGCTGGGGATGGTTTCCTGATTAATTCAATCCGGGGGCTTCCGAGACGATTTCACTAAAAATGACTGACTCACATTTGAGCACTGACCTTCTGCTTCCATGGTCTGGGGAGTCAGGAATGCATGAGCATTGGTGAGATTGTCTGGGACTTCTCCCCTGTAGGCAGAAGTCCTGGGCTAGTGGCCAGGACGCGTGAATGAATCTCATCCATAAAGGGGGAAAAGCACATGCAAGAGGAAGCGCTGCAGGTCTCAGCACAGGCAGGGCCATGCATGCTTGTCTTTTAAGATGGTGTAACTCAATAATCTGCTTAAAAGAGAAATGAGCCATGTCTTTACATCAACAGCTTGATCCAGAGCCCACTGAATTGAAAGAAGGGCTCCCGAAGATAGTCTGGCATTTTGAGTTCGCTCAGAGGCGTAGAGAACAGCCACCTCTTACCTTAACAGCTTCAGAAACTCCACTAATTTCAGCATTGTTGCAATCAGAGAGGACCACAACCAAAGGACAGATGTGTGGCTACTTACATTAATCTTGTTATCCTATTCAGCAGGAGTCTCTGTTGGAAGAGAACAGTCTCTTCTGTGTCTTCATACTGTAAGCTAAAAATATATGGGGTGAGAACAACTCTTAGAATCAGACTCAACTTCTAAACTAAACTTGTGAACAACTGCCTATCCTGACATGTTTTTATTGAAAGCTAGTGTTTTACTTAAGGAAAAAGGTGTGGAAGTTATATTTTATTTCAGAAATTAAAAAAAAAAAATTTAAAAAAAGAGGTAGAACAGAATTTTAGTGAATAAAAAAAAACCTATTTGACAAAAGAAAAAAAAAAAATGTTTTCCTTGAGGAAAGCATCTAAATTTCATGAAGCTTTGTAAGTTAAAAATGGCATTCAAACAGCACGTAGTAACTACCTAATTGTGATGGCCAGTCAATAAGAAACGAAGAATAATAAATGTCTGTGTTTTCTTACATAAAACATCTCTCGCTGTTTTAAGGGCTATTTCTCAATTGCAGATGAAATCTAAAATTATCAGTTTGATCAATGGCCTAGGTAGATGAAATATCTGGTCGACCCATTAAATAAGAAAGTTAATAAGAGAGAACCATCTCACAGTTCATGAAATAGTACAGCAAAGTATAATTTTTCAAGTCCTAGTAATTACGCTGGCTATCACACCATTACTGATATAATGTGAAGCTAATAAGCCAAGTAATTAGAATGCACTAGGTCAGAGTTTTCACCTTAACACGTGAAGGGTAAATGAGAATGAGGCATTATAATATTTAGCATATGGCTAAAACAGTACAAAAGCAGGTTACTTCATAGAGGGAAAATGCTCATCAAGTTGAAAGTTGTTTGTGTTGACTTACATGCTGGGCCTAATGAAGGTCATTATGAGCATTTAATTGTGTTACAGATGCACCAGAGAGGTCTGACTAGATGAGTTTCTCCTCTGTGAGTGACTTGACTTGCTGTATTCTGTTGCTATTGCCCAAGTTCTCATAGGCAGAATTGCCTTCTCACTTGAAAGCCACTTACAAACTGAAAGCAGCACCAAAAAAGATTGTCTAACACTAAAGACCGGATTCATTTTCCATACCCGAGAAAAAGAAGTGTAATATTCCCAAAAATCAGGTGGAAAAATACTTCCTTTCCCGATGTTTCAGTTCATAACATTGCCAGACCTAATTCTGTTATTTTGTGTTCACCCTGTCAGACTACTCAGCTATTTTTGAAAGCTAAATACAGACCTCAGAGTCCCTAAGTTTATTTTTAGTTAGATGCACTCCCCAGCACCAAGATTATTCACTTTCAGCTGTTTACAGGCGCAAATCACCAGTGTACCTTTCTCTTCAGCCACAAATGTAGTAAAATGTGAACGTACGGTTTCAAGGGATGCTTTGCTTTCAGTCCTTGAGAAGTAAGACAAATTCCAAACAAATGTGTAAAATGCAGACTTTTTTTAAAGTTATTAAAAGAACAATCTGGGAAATGGTCTCAGTTTTGCAGTGATGAGTGATGCAAGATACCTATCCTACACCACCACGTTTTAGAGTGAGGGGGCTTAAAGAGAAAATTAAACCATTTACTACATTTGTTATGGGACGTGATGATGCCTTGGGCTGCCAAGTGTGATGAAATAGAAGGTGCCGTGTGAAAGAGTCAAAAAGCTTTGCTTGACTGTGCTTTGCAGCGAAGCCTTGCTTTTTGATCGCTGGTTGTCAGTATCAAAGAAAAATGGAGACCGTGGCGTTGGTCTGCAGCAAATGAGTGGAGAAATCCACAGAGTGAATGAAAGAAGGCAATAGGAGAAGTAATTTGAATTCTTCTAGCAAACCCACATGAAAAAAAAGACTGCCTCCCAGAAGGTTTTGAATTAAAAAGGTGCCTTTGAGGTTTCAGACTCTCTTCAGCCTGTATACTGGAAGCGATACAAAATGCTAAAAACATTAAGAGCTCTGAGGAATGCTCATTCTTCCACATTGCTGTGCAGCCTTCTCTGAAGGGCAGGCATGTAAAGTCCTGGGAAATCACTTCAGAAACTGAAAGGGAAAATCATTCTGATGGGACAGGGCTTACAGCACACTTGATCAACATGGAAAACTGGCATTGTCAGCATTGTCACACCTGTGACCAGTAGGAATAGGGAAGTGATTGTCCCCCTGTACTTGACAATGGTGAGGCCACACCTTCAATATTGTGTTCAGTTCAGGGCCCCTCCCTGTAAGAAGGACATAGAAGTGTTGGAGCGTGTCCAGAAAAGGGCAACAAGGCTCATGAAGGGCTTCTACAGAGCCTAAGTCTGATAAGGAGTGGCCGAGGGAGCTGGGGTTGTTGAGTCCGGAGAAGAGGAGGCTGAGGGGAGACCATATCCCTCTCCACAACTACCTGAAAGGAGGTTGGAGCGAGGAGAGGAACAGCCTCTTCTCCCTGGTGATGTGTGACAGGACCAGAGGGAATGGGTGCAAGCTGCATCAGGGGAGGTTTAGGCTGAATCTTAGAAAACATTTCTTCACTGAAAAAGTTATCAAACATTAGCATGATCTGCCCAGGGCGGTGGTGGAGTTGCCATCCCTGAAGGCATTTAAATGGCATGTGGACCTGGTGCTTAGGGACATGATTTAGTGGTGAGTTTGCAATGCTAGCACAAAGTTTGGGCTAGATGACCTTGAAGGTCTCTTCCAACCAGAGACATTCTGTGATTCCATGATTCTGTGCAGTAAGGGTCTCTTATCTGAGGACCTGGCCCTGATGAGAATGGGAGTGAAAGTCTGCTTTCATCCCATATCCACAGACCAGAGGACGGTGCATGAAAGGTTGATTTGGTTCATGTGGTGTTGTCAAGGTTCAGACCTATAACAGACGCTCTCTGTTAACCCCCCTCCCTCCCCAAAGGGGAAGAGAAAGGGAATAAGGGAGAGAGAGACTTAGCGATTAGAAAAGGAAACTAGAACAGCTTTGATGAGAATAATAATAATAGAGTATGTGCAAATATATACAAACCCAGTATGGAACCCATTCCCCAGCTGTATGGGAACCAAGGGATCAGATGGGGAAACAGAAAAATGAACTTTCCCTGGTCCCCGTCAGTCTGAATCAATAGTTTCTAAGGTAATCTGATTAATTCCTTGCTTATCCTCTGCCCCTCTTTTGGGGGCACTCCTTTTCCCAGTGCCCTTCTTCTCTACATTAGGCACGCAGATTAACTCCTAAAAGACCTTTTCTGGTCCCGAGGTTCAGACCACCCATACCACCCCATCTCCGGGCTCCATATCCCCTGCCTCCTCCCCCTTTACTGTTCCTGACTGAATTTCCTCTGACAATTGCTGCTGCTATCATACTTCATTGCAGCTTTTGGGCTTATCCTTTTGCATTTTCTCTTCTTTATCCTCCTCTCGGTTATTGTAAACTTTATAAGCTATCTCAACCAGCTGAGAGATGGGTATTGCCCCAGACTCCTCTTTTTTTCTGAAACTTTATTTGTATATCAGGGCAGACTGCCCAATAAAAAGCGTATTGAAAAGCTTAAAATTATCTTTATCCTCTGGATCTAAGTCCATCCATTTCCTGGCTGCCTCACAGATCCTCCAACATAAGGCAGAGGGATTTTCAGTAGACTCCTGCCTTACATCATATATCTTGGATATATTCTTTCGCCTACATACCCCATGACGTATCTCATGTAAAATTAATTGCTGATATGGCTTAATCATAGCCCTCATAACATCTATATTCGTGTCCTACTCGGGAGCAGTTCTTGTCATAAACTGGGCTGTATCGTTGCCCACATTTAACCTCTGATTTTCCTACCCCACCTTTTCCAAGAGTAGCTGCTTCTTCTCAGGAGAGAACATTTAGCAATGGCTGTACATCCCTCCGTGTTGGGATTATGATTCTCTAGGATAGTTTCTACCGTTCGGTACATTTTCTCAGGGTTCTCCTGATGAGACCCCATGTCTTTCTTCCAACTAGTTGAAGTCAGATGTAGTAAAGGGGACATGCACTAGAACTGGGCTGTCAGCTCCCCTCTCTAAGAGGGGCTTGAATTACGTCGTGGGGCCTGAGTTCGTGCAACCAGGAGGAGGTGATGCACTATCTAGAGGTGGGGTTCTGATTCCGGAGGGCCAGACGATTATCTTGTGGGGGTTCTGTTTTCTGGCAGTTTCTCCCCCTCACCTGGATTATACTGTGGACACCGATGTCAACAATATTTCTGCGAGAACTCACAGTTTTCTAAACCTCAAAGAAATTTTAAGGAAAAGGAACAGTCTTCTGACAGCAGCCCTACCACCCTCAACACCTTTTTGCTCACAGTCCGCCTGAGGGATGAGGTTTGCTGAGCAGCACAAGCAGCAGACGAGGAATGAGGACAGAAGAGGGTTAGCCCCCACCCAATGCCCACCCAGAGATGGGGCAACAGTGGTGGAGCAGTGTTCTTGCAGTAAGATGTGTGCCTCACCCGTGCGCTGCAACAGGAATGGGTCACAGCGCCAAACAAACTCCTTAGTGACCTTCAGGAGCCACTCCTTTTTTTTTTTTACCAATAACTGATACAGGGAAGCTGCTCAGGAAAGTAGGTCTTCTTAGCACCAGCAGTTTTTGCTTCTACTTGTTTAGATCCTGCTAAATAAAATGCCAACGAAGTGAATATAAATGAGCATAAAAATAGCTTATCATTGCCAGACTATACTCTCAAATTATACTTCCTCAATAATTGCTTGACTGACGCACCTAAGCATATATCTTTCATATCCATACTAATTAATGAGTTGGCACCTCAAGAGATTCAAAAATATGCCTTTTCCTTCCCTGGAAATGATGTGTAGGACTCCAGAGTATTTCCATGTAATAATCCATCTAATATTTATATTTCATTAAAATACACTTTTTTACTTTGGTAGCTATCCTCTAACTCCCACAGGTCTCGACTGTGTTCACAAAAGGACATGAATAATTCATGGCATCCTTTATGCGGTTAGTGTCACGATAGTTGGTTTTTTTTCGTTGGCGCGCAGTGTCCACAAGCTGAGCGTGGACTTCTCAGGTGCACTTCTTCCCAAGTACAAGCTTTGCATCTCTTCAACGAGCCCTGCTTAGCCTACAAGAAAGAGGCTAAGGGAGATTCAGGGAGGAGTTGTTGCACTTCTTTCGCTAATCGTTGCAGGCGATAACAGAGACTCTGGCTTTTGAATGATGGAGATCAACGAGCTTTTGTCTTCTGTTGCCTCGCTAAAGAACGTCATTTATAGGATGCTCAGACATCCACTTTCTAATTTATTTTTCCCCCCTGCTCTGTGAGATGCTTCAAGCCGATGAAGAACTGAAAAGCATTCAGTTTTCATCTACTCATCCACTCCTTCCCCCGGCCCCACCTCCCCGTGACCCACGTATATCAGAAGGAATAAAAGTGACACAGAATATGATACTGAAGCTGTTTTAAACCTTGCCCTTCTAGTCCGGAGTAAAGTTAATTTTCATCAAATTACAAATCTCTGTCACAGATGCAGGTGTGAATGTCACCAGAAGACATGCATTGTCAGTTTTTATTTCATCATGTACTGAAACCAGGAGGCAATTATTCATGTTTAATATCTGAACTTTAAATAGCTTTAAAGATCTTTAAGTAGGTGTCCACTTAAATAAAAAAGTGGAAATAAAGTTTAAAATGCTGATAGGTTTCAGAGGCTAAGACGAGGGGAAATATCACTTTAATAAAGGCCTGCCATAAAATAAAAAAAAGTAATTTTTTTGTTTTAAATATCTTCAGGTTTTCAGCAGACCTCACCTCTGCTTGTTTCTTTCCTAGAATTACAATCAGTGCCTAAACCATAAAGCAGACTGCTGCCTAAGTAATAAAGATTTATGTTGTCTTAAGAGAATAAATGATCATCAGCGCCCAGTTTTGGTTTACTTTTCAAAAAGGAGATGGGCAGTGGATGACTGCAAAAAAAAAAAAATTCCTTTATTTATTTCACGGTGCACAAAGAAACACAGAAATAGTTTATTAACGTTTGAATATTGCAAGTCCCCAATGGAAAAAAAAAAAAAAAGTCCAGATCTACTAATATTGTTTTAAGGTTAGGGTGGGGGAATTTTTGGTTGTTACGGGTTTTTCCGTGGTGGTTTTTTTTGGTGTTTTTGCTTGTTGGGTTGGTTGGTTTGGTTGGTTGGTTTATTTTGTTTGTCTTGAGTGAGTCTAATAGGTTTCTGTTATGATTGAATGCAGTGGGGATGGAGCTCTAGAGGAGCAGGAGCTCACTGCCCTGCAGCTGCAGGCACACTTCGCTGGTGCTTCTCTGAACCTGAGACTGACAAAGCACAGCAGAAATCTCCTAGGACAAGCCTTCCTGCAGGCATTTGAAAGTCTCTTTTTTCAGTCCTAAAGAAAACCAAGAATAACAGAAGCTGCGGCAAAACGAAGAGCTGTCTAAAGCATTACCGGTATTGTTTCTGTGATGTTTGGGTCTAGTTCCAGTCAGTGGGTGTTTGTTTTAGGGAGCAAGGCCTCTTCCACCCCTCACATTGCTGCCACTTTGCTCTGAGACTTGTATCAATGGCAAGGGCACGGAACAGGTCAGGATGGAGCTGGCTCCCTCCCTGTTCTAGAAATCACTAAAGTAAATGTTCCTGCACTAAGAATTGTCAAAATCTTCTGGAGACAATGGAGAAAAGTCTTATTACTGCCACTAATTTTTATTTAAAATTTTATTACCGCAGCTCAGATGAAAGCTAGAAGGTTGACATATGCAGGCCATAAACCCCTGACAGCTGGTCATCAGCCAAGCCTAAACCATGGTTTTCAAAATGACAAAGAGGCTTACAAAACTTGACCTGTCTTAAGCACATCAGCATGTGACACCAGATCCAGATTAATAAATACTCTTTACTGTGAACACATGCAAAGGGGCTGCTCAAGTTTCAGGAGTTGCCATATGGCATAGCCAGTCCACCTGTGGTGCTGCAAGGAATGATGGATCATGTGCTCTAGCAGTTAAATGGTGTCATCTGTTATTTGGATGAGAGTGGGAGCGACCCACGGATAAGGTAGGCAATGCATGTCCTCAGAAGGTTTTAAATGATAGCAAGATGTGGAAAACCCATCTGACAAACTCATTCCTCACTGTGATGCTGCAGAGTTGTGTGGTCTGTTGGGGGCACAGGGCGGTGTGGAGTGGCAGCCTCCAAAACCAAGGGGGATAAATGATGCACGGCATGAAGTCACCTCCTCAACAGGAGGAGGGAGCTTCTGCAGCCATGTCCCTCCCAGGACAGGGATGGGCTGGAAGGTGCTAATGCGTATGGTGTAGATGAAGGAATGCCCATTTCCAGCCCAGTAAAGTGGTACCTGGAGATAGCCTGGAATATTTTAGGGCTGAGGTCAGTTTTGGCCATGCTGTATTACCACAGGGAATTCCAAATTCCTCATCTCGGAGAGCTGAGGACAGAGAGGACTGTAACATCAATTCAGATTGACCAAGGTCCTTGCTTCACGGAACACTTTACATCCAGTCTTCCATAACTGCTGACAAGCACCCTTTCAGGAGGAGAAGGAGGACCTGTCACTCTGCACAGATGCAGAGGGAAGATTTGTTTCCACCATGTTTTCAAAGTAGCTGAGAAATGGGATCTTGGAGAACAGATGTAGCATTAAGCATTAGGCATTTGGCGTGGGATGGCGGACACACTGGAACAGCTCCCTGGCCACGGTCACAGTCTGGCTGCTGATGACAGAGGGGTGAATGAACACCTTAAGGGACAGCTTTTGAGGCCTCTTATCTTTAGCGTTCTGGCATTTGTGCGCATATCAGCTAAAGGCAAGCAGAGAGTAAGATGCACCACATCATGACCCTCGTTGCAGCTGTGGCCTTCATCAGCCTTGCAATCTACACTGGTCTGATCTGCAGCCCGGAGTGTCGGGTTAGCACCTAAGCTGGAAGATGCATCTTGCAGTGTGCATGCCGAATAATCCTGCTGCTGAGATTACTGAGGTGCTACGAACTATTTCTGCACAGAGGAGGTCCTGGGAACGGTCCTTACTCTCTGCCTGCCTGAGAAACTGATAGCCAAAATAAAATGGCTGGGTTTAGCTGTGAGATGTCAAAAATGAGTTAGTCAATTGCTCTGCATCAACAGGTAAATGGACGTTACTTAAAGGAAAAAAAAAAAGGAGGAACCTGCACTACTGACTACATTTTAGTAGTTCACTATTGTCTTATCGGTTTAAACCACACAAGCTACATGAAATGCCCCAGTACCATGTGTTTAAATAGTGTTCCCTGATCAAAGCACAGATTTACTGGCGTTTTTATCCTTGCAGAATGCTCTTCCCTCAATAAACCGGTTTGTAGCACGGGTAAGAGCGAGTAGCGGAATCTGTCTCTCTCTTTGATTTCCCTTGACCGGAATACACAAGAGAAGCAAATGGAAAACAACATAAAGCAAAAGAGCTGTAAAAATAGATCTTCCTTAGTAGGGGGAGCATTCACATGAAATTACAGAGAGGGAGAAACCGAACTAGCAGTATTGTCAGGGAGAATGGTTCCATAATTGAAGGAAAATGTGAGTGAAATAAGTACAAAATAAAGGTTGGGCAAATATAAAAACCAGTCAACAATATCGTAGGTGGCTGACAGCAAGCTGAGAGTGACCGCTTCAAGTAATGGGAACAGAAGAGAGGGCGTTTCCTGCACGTCAGGAGGTATTTCCTGCTGTGGGATACGTTCGGCTGAGGATGTTTATCTGTAGCTGCAGAACCCTGGGACAAAATAAACTGGTTTGAGGAAAGGGTTTCCAGGTGACTTGTTATCTCTTCAAAGAGGCGGGCAAAGTCTTAAGAAATCAAACACGTCCACATTCAGGCAAGTCAGCAAGCACAGGTTTCTGGGGCAGCAAGGATCTGCCAACACACAAATGCACAGAGCAGCAGCACGAAACCTTCGTGAATCAGGCCCTCTTACTGAAAGCAGCGCTTTCATTTATTTATTTATTTTTAAATGGCTATGGATATGCAAACACAAAAACCCTAGAGTCACGGTTGACCTCACCGGGATCCATTTAGCAATAGTGTAGGAAGCTGGGAAGGTTTTCAGGGAGCAATTGGATTTCCAGCTCATGTCTGATGCATTTCCAGCGGAATAAGTCAACAGAGATGGAGCTTTTTGACAGGAAATCTCCATCACCTGCGTGCCGCTGCCTGACCTCTGCCTCTGTGCGGAGACAAGCTGCCTGGCAGAGGCTGGGCAGCTGGAAGGTTTGGACAGGTAGATGAGATGACATCCAATTGCAATGATGCCAGAAGCAATACGGGTGTGCACAGCATGGTTGCATGTGCACAGGCATTCCCAGGCACCAGAGCTACTTCCAGAGATTACACCTTTAGCAGGAATAAATGGGTGCTAGCAAGAACATGAGGTATTAAAGAGGTAACCCCCATTCTCCAGCTTCACAGCTCTGACTTACATTTGTCTCCTTTTGATAGGCACCGAAGGCTTCTGCTCCGTGGAGATTGCAGACTTCGAGCTATTAGTCACAGACATTAGAGGTTAGATTTGTCCTCCGGTCATTAATAAGAGCCAGCACCTCGTTTTAGTTGAAAAAGACAGTTGTCAACTGATCAGTTTGCAGGCAAACAGGAAGGAAAGGGCGGGTACAAGTCAGTCTGAGGGCTGTAATTGCCTGAGACGTTTTGTTTGTGTTCACACACGCTCCCCCACCCGGCATTTTTCCAGGTTTTCTGCTTTCCTTTTGCGTCGCGGAAGGCCCGAGAACAGAGCAGGGGAAACTGAGCAACCAGTGGTTTTCCTGGCAAAGCTACTCGACAGAAGAGCTGTCAAATCACAAAGGAAAAAGTAGGGCATATTCCCCTTTATCTTTTATACTTATAAACTGAATTATGAATAAGAACGATGAGTAAAACAACTGTGATTTTAAAATCAATCTTAACAGTAATGGGATTCTTTTCCTCCTTTTGTATGGATGAACTTTTATTCTAACCTTATAAGCATGAGACTATAAGCTTGCTCCCGGTTCTCCCTCGCTTTGCAGAGGGAGGAAGAGTAAGGAGAGGAGTGGGCCATAGCAGGGCCCTGCACCAGTCCTGGAAAACATCCTTTCATGTCACAGCATCTCTCCCAAGCATCCAAAAGATGTCCTGTGTAAAGTCAGGATGCAATTAAAACCCCGTGAAGCTCTTTTGAGACAACTAACAGTTGTTAGATGTTTTTATTCATCTTCCTGCAAATACAGTCATTTGCTATTATTACTATGTTGAGCACCTGATATGCATGCCAGGCAAAATATTTCCAGATTTTTTTAAAGTTTGAGGAGATTTCTTTTTGGATTTTTTTTTTGTTTGTTTGTTTTGTTATTATTATTTTTTTTATTCATAGCATTCTGTTCAACTTTCAGAAAAAAAAAAGCGCCTTGAGTAGTTGTTTAGCAAATATTAGTTATTTTCTTTGGTAAGAAGATTTAGCCAGTATCCCTCCGGATCATTCTCGACCCTAAGAGTAAGAAATGCACTACTCATTATTTTGTTGGTGCATTAAACGTACTGCTATCTGTATTCGTGAATTAAATACAAGTTATTTATTGTTAAATAATAGAAGGTATGCTACTTTAAAAATGGAGCTTTAGAGATGTATGCCAAATGATAAAGGATTTGTCTAAATAATATAAATGCTGAAATTATGCAATAGAAGAAGGGTTTAGCTACAGGAATTATAATTGCCTAACACTAACAACTTCAAAATAAAATAACTTCCTATGGAAAGCTTACAGGAAGATTTTTAGGCAGTGCCATGCAGTAGGAAAAACATTGGTTTTGATATCGCTCTAAAAGTTCCTTCTCTATTCACAGAGAGATCGTACCTCACTAAAATTTCCTTCTATTTGCTCCTCGACTTTACAGTTTTTACCTTAGGAGCCTGTAAAAACTAGTGAGAAACCAAACTGGTTTTACATCTCAATTCACAGATCTGCAGCAGGCTGCTGCAGCTTCAGAGCCATGAAGGACATGGTTTCCACCAGTAGCATCAAGGTCTGACAAACGGAGGAGGAACAGATGCAGCCCACCAGGGGAATTGTTTCTCGTGGGCAGTGCAGAAGAGGTGGGGAGGACCGGGGTTTGAGGGAAAATGAGCCTGGCGTCCCATGGCACCAGGTTAGGTGGCTCATCACCTCCTCTTGCACACAATTGCATATACAGACTCCCTCTGTGAGCTCCCTTTCAGCCTGAGTTGTCCAAGCCTGGAGTAATTCACGTTTGCCCATTTTTTGGCGAAAGTGAAGTAACCAAATGGAATATTTTCTCTGTAAACGCTTCAGAAAGTAACCATCATCTGCCTTTCAGACTTCAACGTTTTAAACTTAAAGACACATGCTTGGTGTAGGTGCTAAAATAAAGAGCTAGAAATAAAACTAGGACCAGAGGAAGTAGAACATACAAGTCCATCAGCTTGGGGCAGGATCTGTTGACAAATCTCAAGTAAGTTTTACTCCTAAAGAGGATCTGCCATTCCCCATATCTAAGACTGTCAAGCTGCTATTACTGGTAACCAAGGTGAGTCCTGTAACCCTGCCCTTGATGAGTCTAGTTTTGGACTGAGCTTAAGTCATAAGGAATAGCAGTAATCAGGTGCCTAACGTACGGGGGGTTGAACAGCAAAGGGACAGAAGCATGCACACACATGGGTGTACACAGAAAGTAGATTATTATTATTTTTTTTCAGTGTGACTCAGAACAGGGTCAAAAAAAAAAAAGGAAAATGAGAAAACCATATGCCACGGAACAGCTTCAGCATTCAAGGTTGGATTTTTCAAGTCACTATTCTCAGGATCATTAAAGATCAAAAGTAAATTTATTCATGCCATTCTATCTTGTATAGTCTATCACTTTCATATTTAAACAGTGACTCCATATATGTTTGTGTTTACTAGAAACGGAGGTGACTAGCAGAAATCTGATAGTCTTTTTTATTATTAGGGCTTCTTGAAGTTTAAACTTCGAAATCATATGCAAAAAATATTAAAATAATACTATCAAAGGCTCCGTCTTTCGGATATTCAGTTCATAAATATGCACTTTGATGGAGGAAATGCAGACCCTTTTATGCAGTATGAATGTCATCAAGGAGATATTCTCATGCTAATTATCGCAGACAATTCATGGCTGAACAGCTCTCAGATAATGTAAGAATGGCGGGGGCTTATTTCCACTCTCTTCTATTCTTCTGCTAAAGCTCCCGTTAACCACTTTTTCACTAACCCTGCTATTCATCTGCAACTTGCTGTCTCCAGGAAGAGGGAGTTTGTAGCGTGGAAACACTTGCTGGGGGGTGGTGCAAGGCCCTGATGGCCCTGAGCAGCCCCAGCTGGGATCTGCACTGACCCAGCCCAATGCACTCAGCCCTCCCCCAGTGGCCTGAGGGTGCAGAGCTTCCTGGAACAATTCCACATGTGCAGCTCTCTTGCAAGTGGAAGGTGTACTGGTTTTTATTTTAAGCAGGTCAAATTTATTTAAATGTGGCTAAAAAAAATATATCTGCCTATGCTATACCTTTCATTGTTCAAAAAAATACGTATTTTTAATCACTTCTGTGTCCAGGAGTGACTCAAGTGTCTCATTCTGCGTGGATGAATTTTTAATTTGCATTGCAATCCTGACGTTGTTGTAGGTGTATCCATCTCTTAGGCTTCTCGGATGTACCTACATGAAGGATCAGACCTGCCTTTTGTAAAGTAAGCTGGTAGGCTGTCATACTATTATGGTGGGTATAGCCAGGACTTGCCAAATACAAACACTCTGTAACCGAGCTGGTTCTCTCAATTTTCTCATCAATTCCAAAGCTTTTAGCTGTCAGCCCCTCATTGTCATAAAAAAATCCTTGAACATAGACCACTTCTGAGATACAAATCAGGCTTATTTGGTTTTGCTGTTCATATAAATACTTAGGGTTTGATTTTAAGTGATTTTACTTTTTCACTCAGATACAGCGTAATTGCTAGAAGAAGAGGGAGACGTAGGATAGTAAATGAGAATTTTATGTCCACATCCTTCCAGACTCTGATCCTGCCAGCAGGTCCCCAGGGATACGTCTTCCATCAGCACTCTGGAAAAGCAAGAGCTTACGGAGACCCACCAGCAGCACTGGGGCTGCAGAGCTTGACCTTGCAAGCTGAATGAAAACAGCTGAGGGAGAGCACACAAATGTACTTGCTCAAAATTAGAAGTAATTCTCTGCTTTTATACAACAATCGTCAAAGGCTGCCACATGAGGGGATGGCATAATATTCCTTCCTTTTAAACTAAAGCTTATTAATGTTAATTTTTTTTTCTTAAAAAATAATAAATATTGTGCTTTTCTTTCAGCACTCTATAAGCTTCTACTTCTATCTTAATAAAGAAAGCAAAGCTGAACTGTTTTTAATATGTTAAATCAGAAACCTAGACTGGAATGAAAGATAAGAATCCAATAACACCAGAAAGACACATAGAATAGAACCGGTTATAAATGATTTATGCACCAGGATTAGGAGGTTAAAAAGGCAAAAACTTTAATGTTCACTCATGCAAGAATGTCAAATCACTGGCCTAAATAAAGAATTTGACAGTAATGAGATTTTCAAAGTAGGCATTTTCAGGTAGCGCTATCTGCCATAATAAATAGAAGTCATAAAACTTTGATCTAAGTATATTCCTGGGATGTTAATGGCTATGATCACTCACTGGAACTTTGAAAATGTATTTTATAGCCTGTTTTAATAAGCAGCTATTAATACAAGGCATATTTGTAAGCCTCAGTATGACTATGCTTTCTAAACTTTCTTTCCTTATCTGTACGTCTGCAGTCCTTGTCTAATGGCAGGCGGTGCCGATCTTAGGAAGGATTTGCTGCAGGGATAAACCTCATTTACTTTCCACCTCATCTAGGGTGAAGAGCATATGCAATTGTCTCGAAAGGTTCACAAGACAGGAATTTCTAAGTGCTAATGAAGGGCACCTGTCCCTGGGTTACTTGCTGTGGAGCTTTTCAGTCGGAATAGCACATTGGATATGGCAGGAAACCAGAATTGTTTATCTCACCATAAAATTAAGTTTTCTCCCCGCTAGAACGTGTTTTCATTTATTTTGAGTGCTGAAGACCTGAATAACACCAAACCTAGCTGTACACGGGTTAAGAACTGATACTGAAGATCCTGCCTTTCCTACAAAACTTACTTTCTGAATCAGAAGATTCGAGACAAGAATAAAAACTATGTTATACCAAGCAGGACATGACCAGTACTTTAGGCCACTGCTTAAAATTCCTTGTCACTGATTCTAAATATCAGGTCAGACTATAAATCTAAAGGGCATGGCTATATAACTTTTACTTGAACCTCTCCGGAAAAATGGCTGAAGCTTGGTGGTCTCTTGCCAGAAAAAGATGATAAGAAGCAGCTACAGTTTATGAGCTTTAGCAGTGGCACCAGCCTTAACGTTCCTGTGTCATCTCTTCACAGACCAAAGGACAGCACGCTCGGCCGTGTCAGGAGCTGCGCAGACCTCCACCGCAGGACTCGAGCTGTTCACAACAAAGACGCCTCAAGACCTGAGCAGCGGTAACGTCGGTGGGGCGGAGAGGGAGGGACGGGGAAAGAGCCAGGGCTAAGGCAAGGCAGTTTGAGGAGATAAAAAGCAAGGCACGAAGCGGTCACATCTCGGTCTTTCCGGTCTGTCTAACAAATTAGCTCGCCCCCGCTTTTGTGCGGGGCAGCAGTGACATCTCATGGCCGTGGGCAAGCACTGCAGCCGCCTCACGGCCGGGCGGGCGGCGGGCACCGGCCCGGTGCCGCCCGGGGGATCGGGCGCTGCCGCTTCCCCACCCCACCCCCCCAATTCCACCACCATCACCACCTGACCTATAAATAAGGTCCCAAAGCCACCGACATCTTCTCGGCTTCCCTGACGGTGCCCAGACGGCCCCGACCTTCTCCTCCTCCTCCAGTAGGTGAGTCCCATCCCACCACCCCCACACCCCCAAGGACCACGGGATGTGTCCCCTCCTCCAAGGGTGGGTGGCGTGGGAAGAGAAAGAGACGGTGGTTTCTTGAGGCTCTTGGTGGAGCTTCTTCTCCACGGGTGGGGTGGTGGGATCTTGGGTGGGTTCAGTGGGAACCGCCCATGAAGAACCCAGTTGAGCTCAGATCTCCCAGTTGAAGTGGGGCGGGGAGGGGAGATGGGCTCCTTCGGGTGGTCCCAAGGAGATGGACTCAACCCAAACAAGGTGGAGAAGAAAGGTCCAAGCCCACCCCAAGGTCTACGAGGTTGAAGGGTCACCAAAGCACCACCACGTCGCCTCCAGCCCAAGAGGAGACCGCCAAGGACCTTCCCGGTGGCACTGGCCACTGGGTTGATCCAGTTTAGTTTCTTCTGCCCCAGGAATGGCTCGTGATGGACACGGGGCCTTCGGCTTCACCTCCATCTTCATCCTCGCAGCCGGGCTCTTGTCGGTTGTCCCAACAGCGGCGCAAGATCAGGGCAACCAAGCTGGAGAATGTGAGTCCAACCGGTGGCCAAGGAGCCTGGGGAGAGGGTGGGGATGGGGCCACCACAAGGACCTCGTAGGTGATAGGATGGAGATGGTGGGATGGGGATGGAGATGGGAGGAGGTGATGGGATGGGGATGAAGATGAGGTGGGGATGGAGATGGGAGGAGATGGGGATGGGGATGGGGAGGAAGGTGGGGCGGAGTGGGGGATGGTGGGGTGGGGAGGGGGGGGGGGGGGGGTGGAGGAGGGGGGGGGGGGGAGGGGGAGGGGGGAAAACGCGGGGGATGAAGGGGCGGGGGGGGGAGAGAGGGGAGAGCGGGAGGTTAAAGGGATGGAAAATGGGGAAGAGGGTAACAGTGCACAGCAGTAGGGTTGTGTTTTTGTGCACATGGGGGTTTGGTTTTCTTCTGCTATAATGATAAGGTTTTCCCATCATGATGTGCTGTCAGGGGATACGTTTGCCATCCTAGGTAGG
>JAAGNO010021113.1:0-13992 GCA_033439905.1 Ceryle rudis | reverse complement strand
ACCCCCCGCGCTCAGGCGCATCGGCCCCATTGGCCAGGGGTCCGAGAGGAGGGCCAGGCCCTCCGCGCCCATTGGCCGATCCTCGCGGAGCTCCTCCCTCCGGGCGCGCTGCCATTGGCGATGCCGGTGCGGGGGCGTGCCGGCGCATGCGCGCGGCCTGTCGGCGGGCGGGGTAAGATGGCGGAATTGGGGAAGAAGTACTGCGTGTACTGCCTGGCCGAGGTGAGCTCCCTGCGCTTCCGCTGCACCGAGTGCGCCGACATTGAGCTCTGCCCTGACTGCTTCTCGGCGGGCGCCGAGATCGGTCCGCACCGCCGATGGCACGGCTACCAGCTCGTCGACGGCGGCCGCTTCACTCTCTGGGGCGCCGAGGCCGAAGGCGGCTGGAGCAGCCGGGAGGAGCAGCTGCTACTGGACGCTATCGAGCAGTTCGGCTTCGGCAACTGGGTAAGAGCGGCGGGCCACGGGGCGGGCCGCCGCCGGCGGGGCCTGTGCGCTGCCTGACAGCGAGGGAGCGGCGCCCCTGAGGCCGCGGGCGGGCCGCCCTCCTGCGGCGGACCCTCCCCGTGCCGAGGGCGCGTCGTCCCTGCTGGCGGCAGCGGGCCTGGGGGGAGTGGGGGCCGCACTCGGTCCTGGCGGGAGGCCCCGGAGTCACGTCCTGCGCCCCAGACCCCCCAGCGCTGCGGAGACGGCGGCCTCCCTGGCTGGCAGGTGCGGGCGGCTCCGACCCGGAGGGGGTGGCTGCCGGGCCTTAGGTGGCTGCCTGCGGGAGAGCTGCTTAGAAAGGAGCACTTCAGCCTTCTCCGACCTGTCGCTGCCGTAAGTTCCAGCACGTGTCGTGTTCCCCCCAAGCCTGTTTGTGCCACAGGTCTTATACTCTATTCTTAGCGTTCGGTCTTTTCCTTCAGTATGCCCCAGCTGTAAACATGCTGCTTGCCTTCTGCGTCAGTGTACGGCTAGGCTCCGTTTTAAAAAATAGCAGTAAAAAGCATCGCCCGTGGATTCATTCCTTGTTACTTGATTATATTTTGTTTCATTTAAACATAAAGACTTCTTAAAGAATCTTAAAGTTTATGATCACTGTCGTTCACTCTACAATGTGTGAAAAGAAGAAATACTGTCTTACTTGACAGTACTGTCTTTATATTGCTCTAAATGTGCTTGAACAGTTCAGTGTAAATGAGCAAAATCCAAACAACGTAGTGATCTCAGTGCTGGCTTGGGACTTACAAACCTTCCTGGTGATGGCAAGCTGACCTTTTGAGAGAGCGATGGATGCTCAGGCATCGCCATGTGGATCCCGTGTCTCAGTGGTGTTCCTGTACCTCGAGGCTCTGATGCAGGTTGCCTGAGGGATGTTTCTGGTGCCGTTCTTGTGGCTTACATGTGCCCTTGGGCATTTTCAGGACCGGGTATTTACATCTGATGGAAAGATCATTTCAGTATTTCTCAAAAAGTTTAGGTATTGTCAGTTGGCTTTTGAGGAGCGGGAAGAAGTCCTGCTCTTACCTGAGTGCACTTTATGCTGCAGATGTTACGGGAATCCTTTTATCACCCCTCCTTATCTTCTGTTTAGGAGGATATGGCTGCTCACGTGGGAGCGTCCCGAACACCCCAGGAGGTGATGGAACACTACGTGAGCATGTATATCCACGGCAATCTGGGAAAAGCCTGCATCCCTGACACCATTCCCAACAGAGTGACGGATCACACGTGTCCCAGCGGTGGCCCGCTTTCTCCTAGCTTGACCACTCCGCTCCCTCCGCTGGATATATCGGTGGCTGAACAGCAGCAGCTGGGCTACATGCCGCTTCGGGACGATTATGAGATCGAATACGATCAAGATGCGGAGACTCTGATCAGCGGCCTTTCGGTGAACTATGACGACGATGATGTGGAAATAGAGTTAAAAAGAGCTCACGTAGACATGTACGTCAGGAAGCTCAAGGAGAGGCAACGGCGGAAGAACATTGCACGAGACTACAACTTGGTACCGGCCTTTCTGGGGAAGGATAAAAAGGACAAGGAGAAAGCTCCCAAACGAAAGATCACAAAAGAAGAGAAGGAGTTGAGGCTGAAATTGAGGCCTCTGTACCAGTTCATGTCTTGTAAGGAGTTTGAAGATTTCTTTGAGAACATGCACAAGGAGAGGATACTTCGAGCAAAGATTCGGGAGCTGCAGCGGTATCGTCGAAATGGAATCACCAAAATGGAAGAGTCAGCAGAATACGAGGCAGCCCGGCATAAACGGGAGAAGAGGAAGGAGAACAAAAACATAGCTAGTTCTAAGAGAGGGAAGGAAGATGGTAAAGAAGGTGAATTTGCTGCCATTGAGAATCTGCCTGGCTTTGAACTCTTATCGGACAGGGAAAAGGTGCTCTGCAGCTCTCTAAATTTGAGTCCTGCGCGTTACGTGACTGTAAAAACCATAATCATTAAAGACCACCTCCAAAAAAGACAAGGAATTCCCTCAAAGAGTCGCCTTCCCAGTTACTTAGATAAGGTACTGAAGAAAAGGATTTTAAACTTTCTAACAGAAAGTGGCTGGATATCCAGGGATGCTTCATGAAACTCAGCTGATCTGAAAAAAACACAGCAGAGGCCCATTACAGCCTCAAGGACTTTGTTATTTCTTTTCCTTCCCTCCCCAAAGATACAAAAATTGTCACTTAAAAACAAACAAAAAAAGCAAATACGTAAACCCCCGCAGGATTCATGATCCATGGTTCAGATAGACTTTTGCTTTGGATCATGGAAAGTACTTAATTGTGAAACTTCAGCATTGGGTTTAACTGCTTTTGGTTCATTAGTAGAACAGGTTTCTTTTGCGTGAACTTGTGCCAGTCCAGTAGTCCCAGAGTAGTTACTTTACTCCTTGCTATTGGGCAAATGAGCATCAGTGTAATCCATGCTTTTCCTTGAAGGTGGGAGATAGTTTCATTTGCTGGAAACTTTCTTTTCCGTTGTTTTTGGGTTGTTTTTTTTTTTTTTTTTTCCTCCCCATAATGTTGGCAGCCAAGTGCTTACAAAAGTCCTGAGCTCAGGAGCACGGTGAGCGGGGGTTTTTGTGACCATTGCTGAGCTTTCGGAACATTTTGCTTCCTAACTACAGCCAAGGGGCTGGGATAGCGGGGCGAGAGTTTCTGTCAAGGACACAGCCAGGATGAGCCATGGCAGGGAGTGGAAGGAAGGAAATGTGGTAGATGAGATGGCTTCAGGTACTTGTGATGTGGAGAGGATTCTTGAAGAGCTGCCTTCCCACCCAGATGATCTGGATGTAGCTTTGACTTGAGCTTGTGCTGAAACAGAACCCACTGAAGTTTTGATGTTAACTAATCGGTAGCAAAGTGGCATTATAGGGCAGCTGGGGTGTTCTCTTCTGGAGGAGGGATCAGTACTACTGTGAAGTGGCCGATTTGGGCCAGAAATGGGGTTTGGGAGCATAGGTGGCAAGTTGTCTTGCAGTGGTTGAGAGCCTCAGTCAGCAAAATCACCATTTCTTCTTTTTGGGAGAACCTCTTCCTCCTTTGATATCTATTATGGTTGGAGGAGGTGTAGCTGCCTCCTTCTCAATTTGAGTGGGATGGACATGGAAAGGGAGTGAGATTCCCAGATGGAGAGTGATCACCGAGATTGGTTTTCAAAACCAAAAATGCGAAGTGATACAATTAGCTAAAAATGTGCAGCTCACGTGCTCCTAAAGTACGGAGCTGTAAATCAAGCTATTATGGGGTTCTCGCTGCACATCCCTTCAGATGTACCACGCTAAACATGCTGATGCTGAAATTACTGCCGTGGCAGGAGAACTGTGAACACAGCCCACTGCAGTCAGAACAGTGCACCTGGAGAGGTGATGCATCACCGCTTGTAACAGCCACGGTCTGAACTGGGCAACAGGCACCAGCTGGCAATGTCGCACAGTGGCTTGGAACAGAAATGCCAGATCCACTGTACTGTGTCAGTAAGAGCTACTGATTGAGGGAAAGATGTTGAAGGAGGACTAGAAATTGATTTTTATGCTCATTTCATCCTTAAATTCCCATGCTGGTATTTAACCAGATGAATAAAAAACGGTGCTTGCCCCGTGGAAGATGGCACGGTGTTACTTGTGCCTAAGCCTCTCGACCGGTTGTGTCCAGAGCAGGGAGCTGTGACTGAAGGCCAGCTGGGCAGGTCTTCTGGAGTGCTGGTGTGCCAAAACATGGAACTCAGCTGGCTTCAGAACGTGTGCAAGCGTGTCAGTGAGGATACCACAAAATCTTAAACCAGTATTAATTCTGCAACTTGGCAGAGCTATACAGATCAGAACCGAGTTTTAGTTAATATATCCAGCATTACCAAAATAGTGTTACCACTGAGTTTAGAATAAAAGGGGTAAAATTACAAAGCCAGCATTTCTAAGAAAAAAACCAAAACTCTAGTGCCTTTTTCTTTTGAGCTTGTGATGTTATGTCCCTTCAGAAAGGTAAGGGCTATGTCTTCTCGGATGTAATACTTCATTTGGCTTACCCGTAAGTGGCTTGTTGTGGAATACTTCAGACAAAACTGTCTCTCCATGGCAGCAGTGGAGCTAACTGCAATGTGCTGAGTAGCTTTAAGAACCACCTCCACCCTGTACACGTGTACAAACAGCACACGAGTTCATAAGGTATCAACCCTTGGTTATTTTCTCTGTCCTATCCTGTGGAAGGGGAGCTCAGCCCTTCTTTCTAGTGTTCTAGTTTTGCAGTTTGGTTCTTCCTGTAATTTGTTACCTAACGGCCATAATATACCATTACTGATAGTGTTCTGGAGCCTCAACTCTGCACATTAGCTGGGAGTTTAAAATAATTGTGGTTTGTTTCTTTGATTATTTTTTTCTCAAATCCTGTGCTTTTTATATTTCTACACTGTTTTGGCACATCTAAGTCTAACTAAAGCAATAGCCTAAAGCCCATCTGAACAGTAACTCTAAAAAAATAAATAAAAATCTAGGCACCAATGAGTCATTTAAATGTTGAACTCTGCATTTACACTTTGTAGTTTAATTCCTCAGCCCCTCTAAAATGTTTCTTTGGTGCTAGAAGTAACTTATTGAACATCAAAATGAATGTAAAATAAAGTATTTTTAATGTATGAAATATGGATATCAATATTTATTTTTACTTGCAAGCAAATTCAAGGTGGTAAATGTTTGCTTTAGCAAATACTAGTCCCTTGGAAAGGGCTTCCCCAGAAGCAATGTCTCATTGTCAGCTATGCTTTTAATTTTAAAGGTGACTTGCACTAGAGGATGCTGCTGTTCCATGTTTTCACATGGAACTGATTTAGTTTAAGCATTCCTTTGTTATGAGCTGCTGTTTTTCTGTTTGTTCAAGATGAGATGCAGTTTTGTTAATCCAGCAACTTACTAGAGCTATGCTGCTTCTTTTCTATGGTGAAGGGGCTAAGAAAAAAACATGGCAAAGAGCTCTTCAACTTGTATCTTGTGTTGATCTGGAAGTGCTTCCTGTACTGTACAAATAACCTAGCCTTCACGTTGCTAATGAAAAGGTGTTTTATATGCTTAATGCTCCTGACTTTTCTAATTAAAGCTATTACTAACGATAGGCTTACATCAGTGCTGTTAGGACAGATACTATGAAAAAGTGACACTCCATCAGCTGTTCAAAATGCTGATCTTCTGCTACTGATAGAGGCAGCAGTAAGTCTGTTTTAATGCTGTATGTTTACTTCAATCAGTCCAGTTCCAGTGATGTTCTACAGTAATATTTGCTCACCAGGTAACAAGGGAGCATTAATCTCCATTCCATGTGTACTACACAGTGCAGAAGGGCTTATTACCCTCCTGCCCTGTGTTCCACTGCAGTCCCAGCAAGCATTAAGAACAGCGTTAGTAGGTTTGCACGAGTCTTTGACCATAAACTGCCTTGTAAATCACAGAAACTAAGCACTCTGCCATTCTTTTGTGTGGTGGCTGCGTTAAATTTCTTTGCAACTGTAACAGACATCCTTACTTGGTTTACTATCTCTTCTTGCAAAATGTTTTTGCATGTGCCCCAGTTGCTCTTAAGTGATGACACATTAAATACTGTGAAGGAAGGTACCTGGTGAGCAGGTTCAGCTCACCAGCTTCTTCCTTAAAGGGAATGTTGCACTCATTTGCATAGTGTACTGGTGTAGCTGTGCCAGACACACAAATGCCTGTGCTGAAATCATGTAAAACCTACCTGATGTTGTGCACACTCAGCATTTTACTAGGTTTCTGCATTGTATATTGGTAAATAAACTTGTATTAAAGTTTCTTTCCCTTATTGATTTAATGGTCCTGTCCTTGCATAATGAGGAAAATGGCTTAAATCTTTGCAATAACAAACGGAGATGCATTTTAGGTAAACAGTGATGGGTGGAGAGGTGGTCTTTATGAAACAGCTAAACCAGAGGTACTGGTGGTAGCTTTGTTGGCTTCTCTTAATGCTTAAGTTTCAGAACCACCTCTCTCTGTTCCTTTATTTCTTCAGTGTTTACTGTTGTGTGACAGAGTGCAGGTGATTTGCCTGAGTCTTGCCCTGCTGAAAGCCTCTCTGAAAGGGCAGGCCAAGGAAAACTAACTTAGATACTCAGTTACCAGCTTTAAAGATACTAGTCCGCGTCTTGTGCTGAACACTGAACAGTAACTTGTGTTTAGGAACGCCCTGAATGAAGTAATGTAGTCCAAAACAGCTGCTGTGAGGCACGGGGAAGCTCATTAACAAAAATCCTGGATCTACTATGGAAGAAGCTGTCCCTTTTTTTTCTAGTAGGGCAATTAAACCACTTCTATATTAATGAAGTTATTATTAGATTTAGTTTAGATACAGAGGGCTTGGGAGGGGGCAGAATAGATGACAGTTCTTAGAAGGTACATAGTAGGCTCTAACCCAGATGGAATGCCCCTGTTGGTTATTTTTGTGGGGTTTTGGGTTGTTTGGTTTTGTTTGTTTTCCTGTAGTTTTACACTCAATCTTTGCATTTTTGTCCCTGTAATTGTTTAGTTGTTTGTTTTTTTTTAAAAAAAAACCCCTACCCACTGTACTTATCTTCTCATATGCACCAAAAATTACTCTCTCTCCCCTGTCCTGTCAAAACTGATTTTTTCTCCCTGAGACTGCCTGATTTCTGTAAGGCAAACCTGCACTGGGAAAAAAAGTATTAAAGAACAAGTAATCACTTCTCACCAGGAGTAGGTCTAGTGTTCAGTAAGCCGCTGGCAATGCCACATCTGAACCAAAACAATCAATACTTAAGGTATGACGTTCCTTAATCCAAGACAACCGGAAACAATGATGAAAAAACAGAAGTACTATTTTACCAGGTCCTGATAACCTATGTAATTTTATAGTTTCTTTCCTGCATGTTAAATGTGTGGGCTTTGAGGACATAAGAGGACAGATGCTTTGAGTTGGGTCATTTGTCAAGCTCCATCCACTCCTATCCAGGTGACCAGACAAATGCAGGACAATGCATTCAGTTAATCACATACTGTATTTTAGCCTGATTCTGCAGGAGTGGGAGCAGCAGGGGAGTTAGACGGGGCAAGAGCTGTCTGGGGGAAGGGTTCTGTTGCAACTAGAGATCCAAGCTGAATAAGTGCAAGAAATAAAAGATGAAACTAAGTCCACATTTTTGCGTGAGCCACTTACATGCGATTACTTATGTAACTAAAAGACAGTATATACCAACCTCTCACCTACCCGCTTTTTTGGGTACTTTGTCTTTCAGCAAGGTTGTAACTACAGTTTGCATAACAAACTGATTGTAAAGCTTGGAAGTTACAAGACTATCAAAATTGTTTAAACCAATTTATACAATATTAAATTAAAAATCCAGAGATAGGATAAATTCTATTGGTTCTTCAATGCCATACAAGTATTAGATGGTTTTCTTGAGTTAACATCAGTGTAGAACAAAAAGGGTTGAACAATGACAAAAGACATCTACTCTCTACTGCCTTTTATTTACAGGTCAAAATTCACAATGGTTTCAATTTCAGTTGTTAAGATTATTTATGAAGAAAAAGGGTGTTTATCACATCAGTGAGTAAAAGCTGATGGATGCTTGCGGAAAAGGGGTTATTTGTACTACTTCACCCACTTCTGCAGTGTTATAGATTATACAACACAAAAGGAAGTGTTTGAACCACTATTTGGATTTCCAGTCTGCACCTCGTGATAAACGTGACATTGCAAAATTTGTTCCTTTCAATTTAATGTACCTTTGGAAGCAATAATTGTAAAAAATGTGATCTAATCTAAAGCATTAGCAGGCTTAATGGCTCCTGTACTTCACACTTAAGAAGAGAGCTTACAGAACAGTGATGTTGAAAGCCACTAAGCAGAAGAATTTCATTGGTTGCTTCATTTTCACTGGGAGACCTTAGCCAATTCATTTGAACCTCTCAGGGGCAGAGGAATAAGGAAAGCATGGAGAAAGAGAAAAACCATCCAGCTGTTTAATAGTTGTATGGCATTTTAAATCCTCAGATTAAGCAGCTAAGCGTCTTTCACAACACCCACCAAGGCAGGCCGCAGTGTACGCCCGTGCAGCTTATAGCCAATCTTAGATACCAACGCAATAGTGCCAGGCTCCTTCCCTTCCATGGGAGCGTGGAACAATGCTTCGTGTTCATAGGGATCGAACTTGGCTCCGACAGGATTCAGTCTGAGCAGGCCATGTTTTTTAAACACTTTTTGAATCTGTACTTCTGTCATAACAAGACCTTCATATAAGCTCTTCAAGTGAGGATTTTCATCCTTAATTTCTTCTTTTGGAACGCTTTCTGTTGCTTTCTCCAAAATGTCTGCAACCTCTAGTAAATCCTTACAGAAGCTCTGAATCCCTAAAGAGAAATAAAAGAGAAGGAAACGGGATCAGTCCACCAAGGGAAACGAGTGTTAAACAAAAAAAAACCAAAAAAAAAAATCCCACAACAAATCAAACAACCAACAACCCCTAAAATCCACAGCAGTAATCTGTACTCTTTTAACAATAGATCAGACTGTAAACATTTGGGGCAAAATGTCCTTTCCAGTTTTACTCGATGGTACAGAACTACTACGGATACCTTGAATCCACACTACCTTCTCTAGTTCTATAGAAAAAAAAAAGTATTTCAAATTAATACATAAAAGAGCTAAAGCTATGCTGATGACCTGACATTAACAGTTAAAATTTTGACCCACCAAAGTCACCAAAACCTTCAGGTGGCTTAGTGTACTTTCCTCATGTTTCTCTCATCCTGCGATTCACCCAAACTTTGAAGTGTTATGTTGATCTATTCCTACCATTTAATCTGATGTGCTAAAAATATTTGCAGAGTAAAAACCATGTAGTCAGACTGATAAGGAATCCAAGAGATGAACATGGGTTCTTTCTTGAATGAACTCACATGTCTCCCTCCATTACAAACTGCTTTTACAGAGTCAGAAGCTGTGCCTTGTAAAGACTGAGCAATTCCTAAGCTAATGACAGTCCATGTCCTGAAGCTGTTCTCTGGCTCACACTAAAAGAACCTGGACTAAACTCACTTAAGGCAAACTGTCTCTAGAAAGCATGAAGAATCAAAAGAATAACACACTTCTACACAGAGGTAAGCCAATGACAAACTGCACTGCATTGTGATAGCCTTGTTCTTTTTTTACTTGTTTTTTTAGCCACAGACAGCCTTTTTAATTCTAGTTCACATTCTAAATGTATTTTTTTCTTGTGAAGAAGTGATAGTGTGTTACCAGAGGACAAGTCTTCAGTTTAAACAAATAAACAAAAACTATGAAAGCATCTTGCAAGTAGGGATCAGTGAGTTCTTGGGAAAGGGTCACTTTGACAACTGCACAACTCTGTACCAAGACTCAAACTCTTTGTGGAACAGTAACTGCATCCACTTAGTTCCAAAAATATGAAAAAATGAATTCATGTCTTAAATTGAAAGTGTGGTTAGGGCTAAAGTGTCCCAAACATCAATCAATCAAGTCTAGTGATCTGGATCAAAGCAAGTAACCAAACTCTTCAGAAAGTGGTGTGTTGGGTTTCTGTGCGTAAGTTAACCTCTGGAAATACGTGACTGCATCTCTGTGAATTTATGCAAGTCTCAGAAATTAGTTTCTGTTCCTTCAACAGAATAAGTCAGATACAAATGATAAAACTTACAATGATGCAGATTAACTGTAATTTAGTTTTCACAAAAAAAATTATTTGAATACTTATTTCTATTGTAGTGTCTCTGAGCTCTGATATGACTCAAAGTCCTTTTGCACCAGGTAGCGTATTAGTGAAACAATGCTTACTGAAAATCACCTTCAGGATGAAGCATTCAAACACCCATGAAAACGGCAGAAGAATACTGTGTAACTGAGAAATACTCTTCCTTACAGTGCACATTAACTAAAGACCCTTTGTTCAGAAATTAAAACTTCTGTATTCAGGGTTAAACTATACAGCTGCGTATAGTGTGGCAAAAAAGGCCGACACGTTGTTCATGCCAGAGTGACAGTCAAACACTAAGATGATACAACAGTCTTCTGCTGCAGCATTTCTGGTTTACAGATTCGTATTCGAACTGTCAAAAGAGTCAGATCAGATGTCAGTAAACTGGTTGTTGAAAAAAGCCGTGTTTCTAGGGGTCCTCATAGCCAGTGATTGTACATTCCTCCCACCGAAAAGCTTCCACCCATCTAAATGTAGTTTCTATTTGAAAGCTATGGCCTTCAACAGAACAGAAAACTTACTCAAATATAAAAGGCTAAAAAAAACCCAAGCCAACCAAAAAGAACAAAACCCAATGCAAACACTGAGAACAAAAAAAATCTCTTGGTTCAGTTCTCTGCAGTCACTTCCAAGACCAAAGTGCATGAAGAAGGCAAATTTCAGGCTGCAAACCTTACTGGAAAAATCTACCTTGTCTACCAAGATGATTACAATTCTGATGCGGAGTAGAGGATCTGTTCAAATACATCTCTCTGCCTCAAATACATTATTTAACCAGGTGGTCAGAATCACTGGGAAGTACAGCTCGTCTAAGCTGTGGGCCAGTCAGATCAATTTTCCAGGCTTTGCATTTCCTGGGTCTTACGAGTTTACACAAGAGGAGCCTCCACTGACCGTATAACTTTGCCTCTTCTACCAGTTTCTGGCTTCTTTGCCTCACGTTTTCTGCATCTGCCAACGCACGCTTGTACTTGTCCTAAAGAAGAAAAATCAGTAACAGAAGAGATTTCATTCCCAGTGGTTGGGCAGTTGACAATAATTCAAAGCAGCATCTTCAGTAAAAACCATTTTAAACAGTTACATAGCCTAAACCAAACATCTAAAGAGGAATCTGAAGACAACATGATTATTATTACTGCATCCTTCCTACCAAGGCAGATGTCTGCTTCACTTTAGTGCAGACAGAGGGGATGGAAAGGAAGTAAGATCCAGCATCTGTCAACAGATTAGCTGGAAGAAATTTTTAACTTCATGAATATATGAAGTATTTTGAATGAAAGATTTCTGCTTTTTCTGATGTGATATAAGGTATTTTTACACTTTGGTAGATGAGATTCAACCCAGCCATGACTATCAAATCATCTCTTCCCTCTCCATACATACCACAGAGCATCCTCCAGTGTTTTTTCCGACTATATAGTGTTAATTCCTCTGTTGTTCAGGTTAAGTTTTGGTCTATTCCTAGCAATATGGGCACCTAGCAGCAGATGTACTAAGAATGAAATTCAATAAACTTAGCCACTTCAGGTTGAGTGCTTCAGCACCTAACCCAGAACTCCACATTGGGCTTCCATTCTGTATATGCCTGACCCTCACATGCTAGTCAAGAATCTCAAAACAGAATAAAAATAGTCAACAAGTTGACTGAAGAGCCGCGGTAGGTAGCCAGTAGCAAACGCTGTCAGCAGAGATGTTAAATGACATCTCAGCTTTGTCCTTTAGTGCTTTGGGAAGGGCCAGAGAAAAGAAACTCGATCCACTTATGATCCACAGGTGTTGCTTCTATAGAAGATTCTGGGCTACCTCTCAAAAGTCTCAAACGGTCCTGTGAGACATTTCATATAAAGCACTCATCCAGAAAAGCAACACCTTTGTTTAATCCACACCTCCCACCTCTCAAGGCATCCTTCACCCTCTGCTGAAGTCACACACAGGAGAGAACACAAGATACATTAGGCTAGACAGACGGAAGGTGACACTTCAGCTGTGTGTTTGAAAGCCTCCCCAACAGAGCAGGTTTGAAACTTCCACTTCCTATGTAATAAGTACACTATTATATGAAAGCTAAGCATCATTAACCCTGACCTTTGAAAAGTCAGCAGTTGTTTTCAGAAAGCCTACTCTCAGCACACACAAATAAATACATCGAAGACACACTCAAACCCTTCTGTGGGCTTCCAAAAATGCTTTCTTCACTGAGCAAAAACAAGTCAGCAAAACTCAGTAACAAACTTCCAGGCTGGAGAAGGTCCAATTCTATCCAGAAATTGGAAAGAAATAATCAAAAATCTTAATTTTGGACCAGGGATACATCTCAGGTCTTGTAGAACATCTACTCTTAAAGAAATTGTTGAGTTGCAGGTTTTTATTCAACAAACTCATCAGCAGTCACACAACCATATCTAGATTGTATCCTAAGAATCTGTAACAAACACTCTTAGGTGTGTGGTTTTTGAAGCATGCAACCTGACAATCAAAAGACACTTACAGTAACTTCCTTTAGCTGTTCTTCCAGTTTGACCTTCTCTTCAGTTAACATTTTTTCAGCAGAGCTGGGTTCAGCCTTCTGCTCATTTTGGCTCTGACTCTGGTCCTCTTCCAAGTTCTGGCCAGTATTTTTCTGTTGTGTTGCCACACAAAGCAGTCGTGGAGAAGTCCTAAAGCAAAACCATTGTGGACAATATTAACCAATTGCTTACTTTGTCAGGTATTAGTATTTTCTGGACATACTGGAAATTTTCACATTGAAGTAGAAATTAATATAACAGTTATAGTTCTGCGAAAACTCTAGAATCTTTCATCAGAAGTGCCTGAATTTATCCCATCTAACCTGTTGCTAAAATTAAGTTTGCTGCAAGGTAAGAACCATCGAGCCACAGTTTTTAAGTGTCCACTATATTCAGTTTATAAAGTTGCAGCACTTTTAAGGGGACTTTAACCTTGTTTTCGCAGAAACACAGAATTTCTGAGGCTGGAATAGACCTCCAAGATCATCAAGTCCAGCCTATGACCCAACACCACGACATCAGCTAGACCATGTCACTAAGCACCGCATCCAATCTTTCCTTCAACATCTCCAGGGATGGTGACTCCACCACCTCCCTGGCCAGTCCATTCCAGTGTCTAATCACCCTTTCCGTGAGGAAGTGCTTCCCAAGATCCAACCTAAACCTCCCCTGGCGCAGCTTCAGGCCATGCCCTCTCGTCCTGTCACTAGTTGCCTGGGAGAAAAGCCAGACCCCCACCTGACTACAACTTCCCTTCAGGTAGTTGTAGAGAGTGAGGAGGTCCCCCCTGAGTCTCCTCCAAGCTGAGCAACCCCAGCCCAGCTTTTTTCAGCACAGTACTCTACGAGGAAGCAAATCCCATTTATGTGATGCCATCAGCTTCAACCGTATCTCAGAAAGCACACTAAGAAGAGGGGTTGGCTGCTGAATGCTGGAAGCAACAGAAAAGCACCTTCTGTATCACTCCTGTATCTCAGTACTATGTTGCAAACAGTACGCCAAGAGTGGGCCAGTCTCCACGAAGATGATTACATATCCCTTTCTAACGCTTCTTATGCTGAAGCTACTGAGCTACCTGAGCAAACTGGTTGGCAGACGAGGCAGACGGGTCAGTGCTCCAGCGACAAAAGGCTGCAGATCCGCACGCCACATCAGGCGCGGAGGCTTTCAGAGTTAAGACCGGGCCAGGAGGGCCCTGCAATGCCTGACCGGGCCGCTCTCCCGGGGGAGCGTAAGAGAAGACAGCAAAGGGGCACAGGAGATG
>JAAGNO010021109.1:66982-78081 GCA_033439905.1 Ceryle rudis | reverse complement strand
GGCCTCCCCCCGCCCGCGCTGCTTCCTCGGTGCTACCTCTCCCCGCCCTGTCCTCCCAGGAGGTGTCTCTGCCCCGCCGGGACGGCCTCCCCCTCGTAGCAACCCCCCTTTGCGAGCGAAAGACGTATCCGCCGCCCTTCTCCCCAGGGCTGAAGCCGCCCTTACCTCATTTCAGTCACCTGGCAGTAATGGGGGAAGAGTGGAGGAGCGGGAGGGTCTTTCCCAGCTGGGGACTCTTTAATAACTGCACTACAACCAGAAGAAGCCGACAAGGCTCCCACGGCCCCAGCGGAATCCCCAGGCTTGTCCCCGGGGGCGGCAGCGCTTCCTACAGCACGTTCCGACCCCTCGGACTGCCGGCCGGCCCCGTCGCCTCAGCGCAACCCCCGGGGCACCGGCCCCGCTGTGGGCTCCCCGGCGGGCAGCCGCCTTTCCTACCGTGCTTCTCGGGCCGGTGCCTCCAGGAGGGGACACGGACACTTGTGCTGGGCGCTGGCTTTGGGGGAAGCTGTCGAATGTGGCTCCTCACCTCATCCACCTCCAGTACCCTATAGGCTGGGCTGGTGGAGGGGTCCCTGGCTTTGTGCTGCCCCAAACCAGTTGGCCAAGGGCTCCAACGTGCTGGGGCAGAGCTGCTCTGAAGTGGGGCTTCGCTGCCTCAGGACCGGTGCAAAACATGGGCTGGAAGGGTCCTGTCCCACCATGGCGTAATCAATCACAAAAAAGATAAATCTACTGGGCAGAGAAAAGCAACACGGGGAGGCCAAGACCCCCAGCAAGGCAACAGCAGAGTCCAAAGTGGGTACCCCCCAGTAAGAACTGGGGATCTGCGGCTCATTTGCTGCTAAAAGCTTGCTGGCCCTGGTAGGATAAATGACAAAACCCCCTTCTCCCAGCTCCTGCCCTATCCGATCAGAAAAACACCTTTTTGTGTCAAATCAGCCTCCTCAAAATGAGCCCATCAGCTCCATTTCCCACCATTGGGTTCGGTATCGGGGATCACCAGGCGCTCGCAGGCGTTGAGCGAGGCATCAGCCCAGCTCCTGCTCGATGTGTGTCAGTGCGTGGGCCGTACAGAAGTGCGTGCATTAAATGGATACTTCACAGGAGATGTTGTTTTGCACACTGCATTCTGGCAGAGGCGAAACAGGCCTAGTATGTCACGTCCAGCGCAAACACGAGGTGGCATTCAGCTGTCAGTTGGTAGCCATGCAACCATGGAGAAAGCTTGTAAGAAAGAGCTGTTAAGGCTGCAAATTCTAGTTCTGTGAGGGTCAGGTTGAGCCCCGTGACATGTTGTCACCAGTCAGCTCTTTCCTGAAGACAAGCATTTCCGCACAACCCCTGCATGTTCGAGAAGTTTTGGTGCGAGACATGAGCACTGAATTTCTTCCCTCTGAAAATCACATTATCTGTGGAAAGATTTTTTTGTTTTTGGACACAGAGGCCTGGGAATCGGCTGCTCTCAGGGAGTGTCCCTCACCATCTGCTCGTCCATCTGTCAAATCCACTCACAAACCCCTGCCCAGAGTCCTTGTTTAGGAAACTGTAGGATAGATTTAACACTCTTTTTTATTTTCCTATGCTTCTGTGATGTGACCGCAAGGGAAAATTCAGACGGAAGGGGTATTTTGTTAGGTTTGAGGCAGGTACGCGAGTTTTAAAGGCATGCATTTTAAATCTCCAAGGGAAGGCTGAGCTAGAGGGAAAACCCCTGGGCACAGCTCAGCCACGCATCGGCTGCAGGAAGCCCGTGGGAGCAGAGGGTGTGCTGTGCCTTCCCCCCTTTTTGAAAGCCTTTTCAAGGCTTTTTATTATTCTTTCAAATCACTATTTCCCTCCTGTGATGACTGATGAAAGCATCTGAGCTTTCGACTATTTTCATGAATATTTATTCATTTTCTTGAGGTTTTTATTTTTTATATTCTTTTTCTATTGGTTTTACCTGTCTGAAGTTTTTCTTTATGACATTTGTGGGTTGTTTTGGTTTGGTTTTGGTTTGGGTTTTTGTTTTGTTTCGGGTTTTTGTTTTAGTTTGGGGTGGTTGTTTGTTTTTTTTGGTTTTTGTTTTTGTTTTATTGTAGTACTATGACAAAAACAAAAGAAAGTTAACCGCTGTTTGATCCTGCTCTTCAGGACCCAAATCCTCCTTCATCCTGACACCCAAGGATTCATAAGCACAAAACTCAGGATTGCTGGTATACATTTCACTCGTCGTTCTCCAACAATTTTCTGTTAGCTACTTACACAAATACATGTGTGTACATGCACAGATGCACGAGCTGCTGCTTCTATAACATCCAGATAAACATAAAACCTTGAGAAGGCATCTAGATGTTGATGGCTACATTCACAGGACATGATTTGTGGCATCCGGTGATTATCACTGAGGTTGGAGATGAGTTTAAAGTCTTTTGACAGTCACCAGGAGTAAACAAAGGATGTGGAGTTTAGATCAGCTACATTGTCTTTTGGAAGGGAAGAGAGGTGCCTCTATCCTTCACCATGGTCTGTGCCAGGGGTCCAGCATCAGCAGGTTCCTAATTCTCTGCCGTTAAGTAGATTGACTTGGGACCTTTGTCTTTGAAACATACCTTCATTCCACCAGTGGTTCAACCCATTCTTACATCTCTGATCCAGAGACAACACAGCACAAAAAGACTCCTTAAATCCACCACCACTACCAAGACAGTGATGATCAGCTGCACAATCTTCTACAAGCAACTTCATCCCAAATTATTTGTGTTTAGACTCACTTGACAGACCTTCAGACATAGAGCGTAGGCTCCCACGCCTGCTGGAAGTCTTATTTAAGTCATCAGTGTGGCTACTGATGTAAATGTTGAAGAACATTTCCCTTGAAAAAATTTCAATAATGATTCAAATGATTTAAATAATTTCATTGATGCTGTTTGTGGGGGAAGGAACAGAGGCAGCTCCTCCACATTCACCTCCCCCATCTGGGACCTTGGTTATCTGGATGGATTGCAGTGGTCTTTGATGGACAACAAAGACTCTTTTGTTCTGTCGAAGAAGCAGAGCCAATAACACCCCAAAGAAGTCAGCGCAAGAGCTCCACTCACCCGACTAAAAACAAAAGAATAAAGTGTGCAGCAATGCAAATTATCATTCTTAGAAAATTAACCCCTCCCATCCTCCCAACCCCTCCGCATTCCTGCAGAAAGACCTTTTTGTCTGCCAACATCTTTTCACTTTCATCTTACTGCTCTGCTTCAGGCTGTCAACCCCAATCACTGTCAGAATTGCTGATGATTAAGTATTACCTCCTCTTTCTTCTCCTCAGAAAACTGCAAAAGCCTACTAACTCTCTTAAAACTACTGTCAGGGCCCGGGAAGGTTGATGGTGGCATATCCTGCAGTGACATCCGGCCTTGGTTTTTCTGAACCAACCACATGGTTGAAGTCGATGAGAACTGTTAGCCTCAAAAGCATGTTACATGGTGTCTCCAGAGGCAAGGTTCCTTACTGACCAAACTTAGCCTACGCTAATAAAATTTTCATGGTATGATTGAATTTGATTTTAAAATCAATCCAGTTACACTGGTACAACGTAAATAAAATTTAACCTTAAATAGATTTAAATGTAACTTCTACTGGTTTGATTTAATTCCAAACATTATCAACATCTAAGTAGCTTCACTTGCATTCAGAACTGGCATTGGAGGAGGTAGATTAATTTTACATGGATTTAATTATTGAAACTTGAGCAGATGTAGCCTTGCTCTGAAGTGAAGATGGAGGAGCAGAAGGCAGCACAGCTTCTTGATTAGTACCTAACCAGGCCCCGCTCCACAGACCCAGCGAGGGCTAATGCTCAAAGGAAGGGGAGAAGCTGCCCTCTCCTTCTCTTCCTTCCATCCTTTGTTAACTCCACAGCAACATTCAGTTTTTCCTGGCAGAGCCATACTTCAACTCACAGACGGGCACAGAGCTTTGTGTTAAAATGCCACAGCATAGCTTTGTAGAATAAAATGTCTTGTTTTCTCAGCCTGATGCCACAAGTATGAGGGCAAGTCAACAGAAGCCAGATAACTCACCATTCTTAAAGGAAATACCTTTTAGGCAACGTGTAATCAGCCTGTGGAGCTCATTGCCACAGGATGCTGTTGTGGCCAAAGAAACAAAGAAATTCTCTAACAATTCATACCAGTGGGACCTCGCCAGCCCTCAAAAGTTATCATAGATCACCATGTAGCTCTAGACCCATGCGGGGCTTTGCAGCCTGGTCACAGTGCAGCGGAAGGTTGTGACCATGAATTACATCTAGGCTGTGCGTAATATATCTTGGGGCCTCTTTGAAAGCAAGGGTTGGTTTGATCCACAGACCAGCTGCTGTCTTCTTGTCGTAGGAGTGTCTACATAGGGAACCACATGCTCTTTAAAGCAGTCCTCTCACCACCTGGATTAGGAGACCTGCTGGAGTACACCATGGTTCCCATCCAGCCTGCGAGCTGAGGCTCTATTCCCACGTAGGCAGCTCAGGAGGGATGGTGTGTGCTGGCACCACTCACCATGATGCCTAACACGGTGTCAGTTTGTATCTGGAGTGCAGAACCAGCCTTCACAAAATCCTAACCCACAGAGCACAAGTGTGTGAAGCACCTCTGGGAACAGGACCGGAGAAGCACATGTAGAGGTACACAGACAGCTGTAATATTAGCAGTTGTATTCAGAAACACCAAAAAACTGTTTTGGAGGGTGTATAGACCCTCCCCATCTGCCTACTCTGCAATTTCATGCATTCTCCCAAGGTCATCCAAAAGCCTTCAGAGGCTCTGGGCAGAGTGCCTGTATGTGCAGCTCTGCACACTGTCTGAAGTTATCCTTCCAGAGCTCAGACCCAAGCTTCATGACTGAAGTCAGCATGGCCATTCCTTCTGACCCCTCTGCAACTGGTCTCTTTTGCAGGCAACACAGTTCTTCCTTTCCTTATATAAATGCAGATCCTTTGCATCTTAAAATGTCCCTGAGTGCTCCTAAGTCAAGCTTGGCTATAAACATTTAGCATATTGCCCTTCAGGACGAAAAATCATAGAATCATAGAATACCAGGTTGGAAGGGACCTCAAGGATCATCTGGTCCAACCTTTCTTGGCAAAAGCACGGTCTAGACAAGATGGCCCAGCACTCTGTCCAGCTGAATATCCAGTGTCCAGTGTTGGGGAATCCACCACATTCCTGGGGAGATTATTCCAGCGGCTCATTGTTCTCACTGTGAATAATTTTCCTCTCGTGTCCAATCGGAATCTCCCCAGGAGTAACTTGTACCTCGCCTTTTCCATGTGACTCCCTGTTACTCACCCTAGTATTTCCTGTAAACACCTACAAAGTTCTTTTGGTTTTTAATCAGATCTGAAGCAGTGTTTTCAAAACAGTTCTTTCGGAAAATATTTGGGTTTCTAAGTTTCCTATGCTGCTGTAAAACCTGTCTGCAAAACCCATGTACACCTCTGCTGTCCCCTGCTGCTTTACCTACATGGGTGGATTACTCCTAAGCACGTCAAGAGTCTGAAAGCCTGGCATGTAGCAAATCGAGGATTATTCAATGACACGATGAATGGTTAGGTGATGGTAATATTGCTGGTTGATACGAATGGGGTCTTAGTACCAAACCCCCATGTCAGTCCCTGGTGGCAATGGAAATTTAGTCATGAAGGTGGAGGAGGCAGGAAGGAGATTGCATTAACTTTTTGCTGGGATGAACCGATGGCTGCTGTGAAGGCATCTTATCTCTCTGCCTAAGAAAGCAGATGCGATTTCCTAGAAATTTTTAAGATGCTACATGCCAGGAAGTATAAGATCTCACAGCAGCTGTTTCAAAGATTCCTGTAAGCCCATTTCCCTTCGCCTAGTCTATAGATAGCAAGGCCTTTCGATCATCTCACTGCATAGCAGGAACTTTACAGCATAAATCAAAATTACAAATATTTACAAAATTACAAAATAATAGTCAAAAGCTCATTTTACCCTGTTCCCTATTCTGATGGGAGCCCTGCTGGTTCTTCCAGACGGTAAGTTGGCCTCTTGCCCAGACCATATATCTCTTATGACAGGCTCCTTAAGGACCAAATCTAAATGGAAGCCAAAAGAAATATGTCTTACTAAATGACACAAGAGTAACTTTCTAAGTCTGATTCTGAGCCCATTTTAACTGATTTTGCACGAATACAACTCTGCTGGCTTTAACTGCGTTAATCCAGATTTGTACTGATGCAAGCAGAGAGCCTCAGCGCCTTTGACATTGGTACAAAAACAAATTTCTAAAAATGCTGAAGTTGCAGCCAGTGACCTAGGCAGTATTTTAACAATTGCATTCACATCTGGCCTCTGGAAGATTTCTCCCTTGTTTGTCTGCCTTGTTGTCAGCAGAGCCAAATCCAAATCGCTATGTTACCTTAGGTAAGGGGGGAACATTCACGGTCTCTTACAGCCCATTGCTGCTAAGAGAGTTACACAAACAACTGGATACCAACCCAACCCCCTGAAACTGAATAATCTTCCAAACCTTGACTGAGTTCTGTACCGTGCTTCCAGGGCCAGACTGCCCCCGGGTCCTGACAAGAGAACTGCACACCTTTTCCACAAGGTCTGAGAAGGGCAGGGAAGGGCTTAGACGGGTGCTGCTGGTGGTGGGAGCAAATGGTACCATCCCAAGAGATGTCAAGGATTCTGCCCCCTTCTCTTCCTCTGCCAGAGCTTGTTTAGAGCCGATGCTGTTCTGCATCATTTTCTCCACTGAATACCCCAGCAATCCTTGGTAAAAAGGACACCAGGGTAAACATTCAGCCCACCATGAGGATTATAAGCACTTCTCAATCTTGAGGTTGGATTCATAGAGGAAACATTCCCACGACACACCTATTATCTTTTTTTTTGGTACTTTATGTTATTTATAAAGTGCATTTCTCGTGCATCTTACAAGATATGTGGCTTTGCCTTCTCAAATACTCTCGCCCTTAAGATTGGATTTTACTCCTACGTGACCTAACGTAGGTTTGCTCAGGGGAACTGTGTGCTGGGACAACCTCCACTTCTATTTGCATGAGTTTGGGCTCACTGGTAAGCACACTCTGTTTCTTTTACTTGTTGCTGTGAGATTGAATAAAACTGGGACGTTGTGCAGCAGCAGCAGCAGCATTGAGCCCACAGCATCATTGCCTAACAAAATCCTACCGAAACCAATGGCACAATGAAAGTGCAAAAGATTAAATGGTAAGTGATGTTCTGCTGGGGAGGCACAAAATGGCAGCTGTGGAGCAGCACAAAGCAGCCTGCTGCCCTGCACTGATACCAGTGTTACAGATAAGGTAACAGGATGTCAGTCAGCTTTCACTTCCTGAGCATAGCCCGGGGTTTTTTTTTTGTGAATAAACCTTTCCTCATCTCTGTTCTCCTTTTTACCTCCCCCACCAAGTTTGCAGCAGTGATCATCCCGTCCTTGTTTTCGGAAGGCACCCCGACTGGAGCCCTTTTCTGTCGAGAGGAGAGAGTGCAATTTAGCTGGTCTGTAACCGTCTGTTTCCATTCATTCCTGAGGTTTTCCAGCTGCCCACGAAAACAATGCACTGATACACTCTGTGAGGACTTGAACCGTGTCCAAAGCAAAGGGTTAGGTGGGGCCGGGAGATCTGGGGAGTGTTCTTTGTCCTGGAAAACGGAGCTGATACCGGCACGACACCGTCAGAAAGATGATGGTGGAGGAGCAGTCTGCTGATTGCCCAGCCCACACATGGTTCACACACCAGATTTTGGGGTCAAGGACCCAGCTCCTCACCAGGCAAATGTCAAGAGTACCAAACTCAAGCATCCAAGTGCTGGGAGGAAAAACAATCTGAATTCCAAGGGGGGCTGATGCTGCATTGTCATGGGTGTAAAGTAGACAAATTTCCTCAGAAAGGGTATAATATTTAGTTAATTTTACAGTTGAACTTGCTCCCTGTCCTTTTATCTTCCTTCCTTTTCATGGAGAGGCATAAAGTGAGTAATAAAAAAATGCTAACAGCACAACTTCTTGATTTATACCTCCAGCAGATCTCAGGGAGAACTCCCCGTTGAGTTGGAGGGAACAGCCTGATTAAAAATTGATGTCACAGTATGGTCTGTCTTGCAACAACACTCACAAGTGAAATTCATCTAGGACATAAACCGTGACATTTAAAACGCCTGTTGGGTGAAGGTTGACCAAAAAAAAATATAATAATTGGTGTGTGCGGCTCTGGGGAATAAAGGCAATTGCCGTGCCACTTTACGGAATATCGTGCGTGAATCACTGGAGCTATTAAGTCTTCTGCTGCCTTTTTCCTGGCCTCAAGAGGTTAACTTCTTCCCAGAGCCATTCCCTGGGATGAGAATTAAGAATAGCGTGCGCGTGCCACAGAGCTGTGTCTGGTTTGGGTATGTGGGTGATCCGGATTTCATGTTGTTTGCTTGAGAGACCCACTGGAGAGAATAATGAGGGGGTTCAAAAGAAGAATATTCTTTCTTCCAGAAGTGGTCTTTTAACCAGGCCTTTGCTTATTTGTGGGGGGAGATTACTCACAAGGGTCACCTGGCAAAAATGACTGGAAGTTATGAAAGAAAGGGCCTCCTGCCAACTATTTAAGAGAAAGAAGGAGAGAAATGGAGAAGAAACGGGAGAAAGAGCAGTGAATTGGCTGCAGGGAGAAGGACATTTTGTGATTCAGGGGAGAAGCCAAGAACCAAGGCTGTAAAGGGCGGGAGAGGACCCTGGGCTCCTTAGAAGGCTCAGTGCTATATTCTGGTGGCATTCAAGCATAAATTGAAAGCTGAGGCAAAGCAAAAAGGCACAGGCACTTACACATGCCCTGGGGACCCCTTATGACAGAGGTGGAGCTCTAGGAAGGGGTAAACAGGAAGTACTGGAGTGACCTGGGGCTCGGCACAGCTTCCGGAGATGTAGGGCAGCTGGTCTTTCCCATCTCACTTCCAAAGTGGTGCAAAGAGAGCCTGTGCTCTCTTTGCAAACCCTAAGACCAGGAGGTTTAGGTGAATCCCTCACTGGTTGTTAGCTGTTCACTGCACCCAGAGAGGTGCTCTGAGACTGATGAAAGGGAGAGTGCTTCTGAGATACCCCTATAAATCTCATCTTGGGCTGTTGTCACATCAGCAGAGACCTTCTGGGGCCAAGACAGGGTGGGGCCCCAGAGAATTTGGCCTTGAGCATGCCAACAAGGAAAGCTGTCATGAGGCAGTGATGCACCCACTGAGATCCAAGGACAATGAAAATATACAGACTCAACACAGTTCCCTGCAGCTTACACCACTTTGACAAAACATCTGCTCACCCGGAATGAAAATCCCTCCCCTGTTCTCAACAGATACAGTTCCCTCCGAAACAGCAATGGGAGCTGCTGCATCTGCTCGCATCATGGCTGTGCTTCAGCCCCAGGAGGAGGAGGCCTTAGCTAAATCAGACCGAGCTGCCTGCCTTATCTTACACTCTCCTGTGAATAACTTGTCTTATTACACCTCTTTACACAAGCACCAAACCCCAAGCAGGCAGGAAAGCCGTCCAAAACGCAGAAGAATTATGACAGAGGCTCAAACATCACAGAGTTTTTGGAAAGGTTATTCATTTAGCAAAAAAAAAAAACCCCTAACTGTGCAAATCAAACTCTCTGGCAGCATTTGTGTGATGATAATCATGCTGATTAAGTGTTTGAGCCTCAGGATATGCTGGGAACGGCACTAGGACCTAGAAAATTACCACCCCGTGCTTTTGGAAGACAGCTGCAGGCTCTTCCTGTTCTGCTCTGTAAGTGATCCGTCTCCTCTCACAGATCTGTTCGTTTTGGATGCAATTGCTCAAAATATGCATTACTTATGGTCATACAGATAAATACAAAGGGGAGTAGCAGTTGTGCTGTTTAACCCTTTAGATTCCCGTTAGGCCAAGCCACTCAATGAGGAAGCAAAAGATTCAGAGTCCAGTTTTACCTACAACTGACTTTGACAAAGCCAAGCTACACTAGCTAAGGGAATTCACCTCAGGGAATATACTTCTTCTCTCTCCTCTTTAAATTTGGCAATGGTCTCCATTGCTGTTTGCTGATCAGAAATGTGCTTATGGTGAAGGAGAGAGGCTGATCAAATCAGTGGCCTTGATGCACTTCCAGACTTAAATTTGAGATGCCATTTTCATCTCATCAGTGCTCTACACGGGTGTTAGTGAGTATCTGATGTTTAAAGGCATAGAGGTAAATTCCCAGGGAATTACAGTGGCACAGAAGTGGCAGGAGGAGAGAATCGGGACTGAGGAGATGCTATTTACTTTGTCAGTTGCTCTGGAACTTCCCTTCACCCTCCTCAAGCATGAATTTCACAACTAAACCACTGAAATGATAAAAACAATAGCTACTTTGCAGAGGCACTACTGAATTAGGCAGTCTTGGAGTTCTTGAACAGCAACAGAGACGGGAAGAATGACTTTTAACTATATAGGAACATACACATGCTGTGAGCCAGCTATTTGGCTGCAGTAAATCACTGCAGTTGGGCTAAACGAACTTAATTGAACTACCTCGTTTGCTTGATGAACCAGTTCTGCACCAGGCTCCTAAACCAGCCAGTGTCCCTCTGGGACAGGCTGCAGTAGCCAAACGCAGAGCTCTGGGCCTGCCCGAATTTGTGCTAATTGTCACTGACTGCCTTCCCACTTTGCAACTGGGAAATCAGAGCTTCTCTGCCATTGCTGCACCCAGCAGAAGTCAAGAACAGCAAAGGACTGAGACTGACATCTCCTGACACAGTTTTGGGTCTTTTCCATACAAGCTAAAGTGATCTGCTGCATCTTTCAAGTGGTGATTTGGACTCAAATGGAAAAATGACTGATTCAAAGGCTTTTATTGTTGTTATTACTGTTATTCTTACTATTGTTATTCCATCCTGCTAGGGAGGTGCTGGGGAAGGAACACCTTCCTCCTTCCCAAGAGCTCAGTGTGAGCTTTGGGACCCTGGAGTAACCTCTGTCCTCTCCTGGAGCTTCTGTCATCTTGACAGCAAGTTTGTGCTAAAGATTCAAATGCCAATTTAAAAGAAAAATAAATAAATAAAAAACAC